>VWYP01014865.1:0-94551 GCA_013400435.1 Pycnonotus jocosus | reverse complement strand
AAAATATCCCCTGTTCACAGAAACACACTGTGGATGCAATCATTCCATAAACATTTCTGCAAATAACCACACTCTGCAAGTGCTGAACAATACCAGAGAAGAAACTAAGCTGAGGCTGAATTGCTGATCAGAATCTGAATGAAGGCTGTGGAAGTAATATGGCTCATGTAATTACAGAGGGAGTTAAATATGCTTTCATGGGGACTGAACCTGGCCCATGAATTCTAAATGAGCCACTGGATGACTTCAATTAATGGAACGACATAATAAAATTATCAGTAAAACTAAAGTAACTATAAAGTGAATTTTCCATCTACCATATTAACTGTCTTCTCTAATAGTTAATAATGTACTGTTAAGAATTTGAGAAACAAAGATGTGACCTTCAGAACTTCTGTGTCTGATGAAGAAAAGAGAGACGGTGTAGTATTAATCAAAAGAATGTTTAAATTGACAACCATCCCACAATTACTACATCATCCATCTCCAAGTGCTCTGCATGTGCTCCAATAACTGTTAGTTTTATGCTGAATTTAGACTGTAAGCGACAATTGGTTTTAAAAAAACTGCTGATTGAACTGCCAATTTGCAACGAGAAGAGACATCTTTAAAATATGGATAATCCAGTAAGAGCTACATAATACCCAACTCTGATCTATTTCAAATTAATTCACTTACAAAATGTGAAATGTAGCATTAGACTATGAGACTGGACTGCAGGTACCCAACACAGCGGCTCTGCTTCTCCAAGAGTGTGAACTAAAATATTCCAAACTAAAACATTTCCAAATGAGCAAAGCAAAGCCCTGCCCTTCCTTAGTGGTTGTGCTGCATCATCTCATACAAGAAGTGCTCCTTTGCAGAGTGAGAGCTGGGAGGGGGCAGCTTGGGGCCCCAAGATCAGGGCAGGAACCCAGCCCTGCAGAGGCAGCAGCAGCCCCAAAACCACCACACCCTGAATAATCTGTGGGCTCCAAAGCCCTTCAGCACCAGCCCACAGCTCTGAATCCAAATCCTAAATCTGCTATCAGGTTTACCATCTAGAAGCTGAGCAACATTTCACCTCCACATTTCCAAATGTTTTGGTATTTTAACCCACGGAAATCAATTTGATCAAAATTAGCCTTGCAAAAAAAAATCACTTATTATAGCATAGCACAAGGGGAAAAAAGAAAAAGCCTGGAAATGTATGTGCATTTTTATTTCCTAGATGAGAACAGTTCTAAACTGTTGTATAATATTCAGGGTAACAACTCTAATCTCTTCTAAATTAAAGAAGTACATGAGAGCTTGAAATGCTCTGATAATTTAAAATTCTTAGGCACTGCAGTTGCTCTCAACAGTTTCAATTACATTTTCAATTCAGGGGTTTTTTTATTACAGATATCCTGAACAAATTGCCCTAAAAACGTAAACTAGGGAAGAAAGCTCTTACAGTGACCATGAGAATCTCAGTAATAATTACTTAAATCTTATAAAATTCAAAAAAATAATCAGAAGAGGGCATTACATAGGCTGGAAATCAATTAGTTTGATATTCCACTTGCCTTCTTTCTCTACCAGCCGAACCTATTTAACAAAATGCTGAATAAATTGTTTCTGGTCAAACTATAAAGACAGCAGATATGTGCTCCTCTCCTTCCATATCAACAACAGACACATCAACCATGGACAAGATAACCAGAGAAGATGATAAAGGTGGGTTTAGTCATACAGGAAAGCAACAGAACTCAGGATGAAGAGAATAACCCAAAGGCTGAGAGCTAAATGCAACACCTAAAGCAATACAGAAAACAGGCAAGGCAATGATAACATGACACAAGAAACACAAAGTGAAAATACTTCATAAATTATTAAAGCAAAATCTGTGAGAAACCTCCTGTGATGTACAGCATCCTCAACTAACCAGCTTTTCTTAAAAGCAGCAAATAAAAACCCTCCCAAAGCAATCACACAGGGAGAAAGCCCCCAGTCTAAACTGTGTGGTCCAATAGAGGGGAGCAGAGGTGTTAATTGATTAATTGATGAATCCCCCTGTCTCTCCACAGGAGCATCCTCTGTGCTGCTCAGGGTGATGCCCTGAGCACTCCACAAGCTCCCTCACTACTATTTTTTTTTTTTTTTTTTGCTGACACCATGCATTATTCTTCTTTTCTGCAGTAATGTGATGAAAGCTGAGTTTATCAAGTCTAGGTGAATTGCATCAGAATTTTTTGCCAGTTGAAGTTTCTATTATCTCTATGGAAATCCTGCTTTGCTAGGCAAAAGCTGAGGAGCTGAATGTCTTTGATAGCATTTTCTGAGTACCCTTCTGACATTGCTTCTGATCAGCATTTGCAATCTTTCCTCCCATTAAAGGTTAACTTATGCTTGTCTATCTTTTCAGCACATCTTCTAATATATGGAAAATTGCACCAGTACCTGTACTGTAAAATATTAAATAGCTCTGCTCTCATAAAAGAGCTCTTATCCATTCTCTGAGATGAGCATTTCCCTCTTATTTAGAAGAATGGATGAGTGAACAGATACAGCATATTACAGACAACTGCTTTTATTCCTGTTACATTTTGTGGTTAGGGGGTTTATTTGCTTTTTCAAACACGTGTCTTCTGTGGCACTGGCCAGGTTATCTTTGACTGTCCTGCTGCATCTACTTGCTTAAAGGAGCAGTCACTTCTCAATCAGAAAAAATGCTTGACTATTTTTTTTTTTCTTAGAGCCTTCTTGGCTCTAAGTTTTGAAGTAATTCAAGTTCTTAACACTCTTCCTCACAGCACTTAAAAGAACTGAACTACTCTTTGAATCCTTGCTTTTTAAACTTCAGCTCAGGCCCTGAAAGCTGGATGCCAAGATTAGTGCTTTAGCCAGATCATTAATTTCAGCTCACAGTAGTATTTTCCTTTTTCATTCATGCTCACCTTCAGCAGTGATCCTGTACACTAGGGAAGAATAGAGATTTCAGGAGACATTTTAAAGTTCTTTTTCATTCTAGACCATTCTATTGAAACAAAGATAAAATTTCTTCAAAACAAAACCATTTCTCCAAGACTACAAAAATCCCATATGCTTCCAAATGAGAAAATCAATGTTACTCTTCAGAAAAAAAAAAGATTATTTTTCAACTCCCTCATTTCACTATGGTTGGAGTTTCAATTCCAAGTGATCAGTTCTCTCAATTCTCACAGGCACATGCAGTGTTTTCACACTACATGGTTTCAAACACAAAAATAAATAAGCAGAAATATCCATTCCATTATTTCCAAATTGAGGGATGTAAAAGATATTCCCTCTGATCCAGAATAATGCAGCTCTACAGCTTTTTTCCTCTGCTTTTGTTTTCAACCAGTGAAATGTAACACACAAAAGACCTATCCCAGGTCTGAAGCCTGAAGAAGGACCTCTTGTGCTGATTCTTTTGAATTCCAGTGCCTTTTACTCTCTGAACAGAGAATGACATTCATTATGTCTGATACTCTCATAAAATGAGGAGCCAGGTTGGTCTCTGTATTGTTACAAAGACTTGTATTCAATTGCAAAATAGAATGTGCAAATCCCTCAGACCCATCAGATCCACATTCACTAAAAGCTAAAAATTCAACACCATGGATCTTCACCTGCAATGAAAAATTATTATTCAGGTTGGAAAAAACTTTTAAGATTGACTCCAACTGCAAACTTAATGCTGCCACAGCAAGGACAGAAATAATTCACTCATGGCAAATGGCTCAGTATGAAACTGCACCAAACCCAGAAATCAGATTAACAGATTCTGCCTCTGAAACTTTGCACTGAAGAAAACAACAAGAATTTATTATATGGCCAGAATCAAACTTAAGGAAAAAGATTAAAAAATGAAAATATTTTGCAATGTGAAATGTCAACATCCACAACACAACCCTAAGGAGAAAGCATTGCACTGCCTGTGCTAGGCCAAGAAGGACTGGTTGGTTTTGGAAACCTTTGGAACATCTCTGTAGCTCCCTGATGTACCTGTCATATATTCTAAAGAGGCTGCAGCTTTGAATTCATCTTCCCAGGTATACACAGAAAAACTCGACTTTGAAAAGGACTACAAAAAAACTAACACCAGATTTTGCTTCCCTTGCAAACAAGGTCACAATTCCTATTAACTTTACTATGATCAAGATCAGGATTTATGCACTGAGAGAAATTAGCAGAAATATAAATAGCCTTAATAAGCTACTCAGCAGGAATGTCTTACATAAGACATTAATTGCCACAGCAATTTACAGAATATGTTTAAAATAAAAAAAAAAAATAATTTATTGATGCTGATGACCATGCTTGCCAAGCAGCTTCACTGACTCTCTACTTTATCTTCTATTATTGAGCAACCTAGAAAGGGGGGAAAGGAAAAAAGGAAAAAAAAAAGGCTATTTATTGTGGAAAAATATCCTTGCTCCCAGAAATCAAGCAAGTAAATAAAAGTTAAGAGTTAGACCCAGTGCTTAGATCACTCCACAAGAGTTCATGAAGAAGGCAAAGGACAACCAAGAGCTGGCAGGGCTGTCAGAGGCAGCCCCTGGAAGAAGAGGAGCACACACCCTGGGGGTCACACTGCCCAGCCAGGCTGCCTCTCTGCACTCCCTGGGCAAAGAGAGGAGTGTGCAAACCCCTCAGATCCACACTCACAAGCTAAAACCTCGACCCCACTGATCTTCAGCTGCAATGGAAAACTCTCTAATTCAGGCTGGAGAAGCGTTAAGGTCACCCAGTCCAGCTGCAAACCCGACAGTGCCGCGAGCGCTGGCTCTGCTCTGCTCACAATGTGATTGCTCACTGCAAAGCGCCTGCACCAGCACAGAACTGCATGTTCTGCACAGCCCAGGTCCTGCACAGCTCTCTGTGTGCCTGCACACGTGAAAGGATCACCCCCAAGCAGGTGATTGCCCATGTCAGAAAGAACGGGTGCTGCCAGATCAGGCTGCCCTGTACACAGCTGCTGAACGTGTCTCACATCTGCCTCCAAGACAAACTGAACACCAACCCTGAGTGTTCATGTAACTGCTCAACAGCTGCTCTGCTCCTTTTTACTGCCTGAAATGTTTTTATTGTAGACACTTCATCTTCAGGGCAGTGATTTTTCAACTCTGAAGAGCCAGCCAGTCATTGATCCATCTGCAGGTTTTGTTGTTCTCTTCCTTATTCCCTGACAATCAGCATCTGTTGCACGTGGGGCCTTCTGTTAAACTATTTTCTTGCACAGGGTCTCAGTTTGCAATGCTTATGTGTTTTACACGCACACTTAACCAACTTCTAAATAACAGAAGACATTTTCTGAAATGTATAAAAAATATCTGTGTAAGAACCATCACCATGCCAAGAGCTTTGATGGAAGAAAACACAGCTTTTACAAAAATATGTATACAATAAACACTTTAAAAGAAGCATCCATGAACCATACAAAGAGTTCTTAGAAGCTGGGAAGTTTCTGGGGATTTTTACAGCTGCTCCCAGTGCTTCAGACACTGTGCTTAGAATATACATTATGCTTTCAGGTCAGAGCCTTGTACAGTGTGAACTGGCACAGCTCCATGTGTTGGCAGGACTCCCTTCCACTGCCTTCAGTGGAGATGCAATAATTCATACCAGGCAGGGCTGCAGTCACTGGTGTCAGTTCTGCAATCTCTTGCAAGAATATGAAATTATATGAATGGGTGTCCCTTCTCACCTGGATTTCTTTTCTAGTGGTTCTCCCCCTTTAGTCTTCTGACCCTGGTGCTCAACTTGAATTCCTCAAAATCTAACTGGTTGCTACTGACTTTCACATCACTGGATGAGCTCTGGGGTTTAACTGCTTATAAATTGAGAATTATATGAGCCAGAAGCTATTGAACAAAGGAACAGAACTGCCCATTATCCCCTCAGTCACAAGCAATTTTCAAGGTAAATCTGCACTTAAAATATCACTTCATTGACTGATGGTACTTATTTATTATATAATAAAGTCTCTAATAATGTGGTATTTCATTCTCATAAAGGAATCTTCTAAACTATCGCTCAGGAGCAGTTTTAATGCAAGTGACATGCTGTCATCAGCCTGCCTTCCAGACTACAGGCCTGGTTAAACAGCAGTCTTAAACAACAACATCCAGGCTCAGGCAGATCCCAGAATTAGGAAGGGAATGCAGTCAGGCCTGGGGCATGCACTTACTGCAACTATAACAACCATCTTTTCCATGCAGAACAGGGGCACGGCAGGAAATAGATCTTCTAAGGTCTGAATGTTTGACTGAAGTGTTGCTTTACTTTAACAAGTTCAGGAATTAGAACAGTACCTTTATCCTTTTCTACATCAAACACTTAAAAAAACCTCAGCAAAACCCCCAGAGCCTCACATAAACTTTATGTTTTAGGTACTGTTTTGCCAGTAGAACTGTTTAGAACTGTTCTTCCACCTTCACATTTATCTCCTTTCACTGCCAAGCTTCCCCACCTCTCAGTTTTCCTGATTCCCTGTTTCATCATGCTGATGGGGAGCTGTTGTGTTTTGAACTGCTCTTATGTGATTAAAGCAACACAATTTCTAAACCACCACAAAGCAGTGTAGTAGGAGCCTGGTTTAACCCCTGTAGTTCACTATTTTGCCATGCTGCATTTATTTTTTTGGCTGTTTCAGAAGCTGGGTTTTGTCCAGCTGTGCTAAGCAGCTGCACAGCAGGAGAGGCTTGATGTGACAGGTTGACACAGACACTGAAAGTCCCTTACAAACAGTGGCCAGCAGCACAGCAGAGGTGCCAAAACCACCTGATGGCTTGGTCTGTGCACATCCAACAGCTGCCTGCCACCGTGGTGGCTGCAGGAGCAGCAGCAGATGCTGATGGGGAGTGATGTGGTGGGGATGTGATGGGGAGCAGGTGTGATGGGGATGTTCCTGCAGATGACTCTGGGGAATTAAGCCAAAACTCTGTGTGGGCTGTACAGGAGGAGCAAAAATGACAGTGCTGGTTTGGGCAGAAAGTGTCTAAAGGCAGGAATGGAAAGATGTGGTACTTAGGGAGAAATACACTTCAGCAATAGGATTAGGGGAGGATGAGCTACCCAGGCAGCCACGCTGTTCAGATGCCACCACTTAGACAAGGAAGCTCTCAAAAGAAACTCTAATTATCTGGGCAGCACTTTGTAATTAATTCATTCCTACTAAAGGTAAAGGAATAGCAATTCTTCCCTTAAATTCATCTGGTGCACTGCAGGATCATCACCCTTTTTGTTTTCTCCACTAGTGGAACATTCAAGGTGCTCTACTCAGTGAATGGTGACTCCTGAAGTGTCCAGGCTCCTGGGGACCAGGACAAAATACAGCTGCCCTGGAAGGCACCCTCTGAGGAAGGAGGGTGGGTAGGAAACACACCTAATCACAGACTGTAGTTTTTTAAGTGCCTTCTGTCTTTTCAGGCCAAGCCAAATACCCTGCAGTAAGGAATTCTTTCACATTAGTAGCATCAGAGGACTACAGAAATGCACAGATTATTATTTTGATTTTTCACTCCATCTTAGTATTTAACCACACATAAGATTTCCATCAGTTTCTCTACCCAAAACACAGTTATAAAGCATTCCAAGATACTTGCAGGAATGAACTGTGCATATGCAGTTATTTACAGCAGACACAGAGTGGATTGCAGAAACACTTGGAAATCTGAATCACAGAAGTCTTACCATCACTAATCCTGACTCTATTTAAAATGAAACTGAACCACCACAGGAAAATATACTGATGATCATTTCATTGCAATATTTTTGCCATTTTCTTCTGCTTTTAATTATGAAGCTACACATGATATTTTTGATACTGTCAAAAAAATGGAGCATGGAATTTTAATGTCAGGTATGCAGTTCCCTTTCTACTGACTTTGATGATTTCTTTCCTATATGAAGCATATTAAAAAGAAACAGTAGCTGTACCTATGATTGTAAAACAATTCCTTGATGTCAAACACCTTATCTAAGCCTCTTCTCATGCAAAAGGATGAAAAACATCTGAAAACATCTGAAAACATGTTCAAAAACATCTGAAAGCAGTTAGTGGGAGGACAAAAGGAAGTTATCCAATTTAGAAGAGGGGATGTAGTAGTAACTAATAATAGCAATATAACTGCATATGAGGGAGTGGTTCCTGGCAGTCAGATACATTATTGCACATCTAGATGCAAGTGTGCCAAGTGGTGGCAGCAATAAAACTGTAAATGGAAGAGCTACAACAGAAAAACTTTGCATCCGAGCTAGGAATGGCATCACCTACCTCAATCAGGGCACTAATCTGTTTTGGTAAGGACTGCCAGGTGGGAAAAACATCCCCTTTATACAGCATTTCACCACTACTAGAATAAAATTAACATCTTACCAGTATCTTTTGTGGTTACTGGCAAGATCATTAAGATTAAAAGGAATATTTATACAAATATTTCCAATATACAAGAGGAGAAGTACATGGCTGGGCTGCAGCTCTGCTTAAGCAAGAGATGCAACATTGCAATGGAAATCTCACAGAAGTATGCTGAGTGATGCTTGTTAGTTCTTCCCCTCTTAATATCATAATCCCTAACACAGAAAAAGTCTAAATCTCTTTTGAAAAAGTTCTCAAGTCATTACTGGGATTTCACCCAAATTTGGCCTTTTTGGATGCTGTTTTTCACATTAGTTACAAAATGAAAATGCACAGTAATGGGGAGGGGACACAACATTTTAATTATGAAGGAGCAGAGTCTTGTCAAGGAAGCTTTCCCCTGCCTCCTTCCCCTCTGTCATTTGTTTGCTGCTATCTCATTTGCACAGAACCTGAGCTGACATCCAAAGGTAGTTCTTTATCTGCTGAACACCAAACTGCGCTAATTGAAGCGACTTCTGTTATTGTTGTTTGTCTCTCAACTCTAATTAAAGTTCCTAATTGGAATTTACAGGCATGCCTGCAGTGTGCTGCTCTCACAGATGATGTGCCAGGAGAGTTATGCTGCCCTCCCAGGGGATGAGGAATAATGGCTCTGGCTCAGGGGTGAATTGCAGAGTTCCTCTGCAAACACTGAGGGCTGCCTTGCAAACCCTCCTGCAGGCAAACAGGGGCTCCCACATCATTATGTGACAAACAAGGCACAGCCCATGCAGTGAGTGACTCTGATGGATGGCATCCTCAGGTATTTCTGGCTTCATCATCCATAATGTACTCAAGCACGATGCCACTAGTGATCAATGCTGAAGGGAGCCAGTGCAGAGCAGAGCTGCAGCACACACAGCCTGGCAGGGAAGCAGAGAATCCTATCTGCAGCTCACCAAACTCATGTTCCCACTTCACTGTGAGGTCCAGGCACAGGGGACAAAACCACCCTGCTGCTCTGTGATTATTTCTGAGATGCTGTGAGATCTGAGATACTGTGATTCTGAGATACTGAACAGTCAAATCAGGCTACTGACAACTCCTGGCTCAAACCACACTCCATAACTCCACAGGGTGCAGTGTTACAGGGTCCTTTTGAGAAAGCAAATAGAAAACTTGGGTTAAAAAAATCATTCAAACTGAAGGGATTTTTTCAGTTTTTCCAGTCACTCCCACAAGTATATCCATTTCCTTTATGTCATTTTTGCATATGTTATTTTTAAGGTTAAGTAATCTGCTCATCTGTCTTTGACAAGCCATGCAACATTATTTTTCCTGTCAAGATTTGTCTCAAAAACCCTTTCACTTAAGCCTGTGTTCTTAGTTGGGGAGGCACAGGTCCTAACCCTCTTGGTCTGCCAAGTTATTAAATCCAGCTGTTATGTAGGAAAATGGAAAGGTTTTGGTAATTTGAGTCTATGGCAAATACTAGAGTAACAGCACAAAAGCAGAGAAAGAAGGAAAGGAGATTTAGAGGAGGGGTTTTCACAAAAACAGGGTTTGGAATTTGACATAGCTGTGAAGAAGGTGCTGTAGATTTCAGATTTGTGGAAATGACGCAGTAAATATATAAAGTAAAAAAACATGCTGCTTCAGATAATGCATAAATAAAGTGTGAGCATACCTATGTGTGTATGCAAAATGCTTTAGAATGCATTGCTTCATTCATATGACATGCACAGCTAAGCATCAGAAATGAAAGCTTTTATCAGCAAATCTGGGTCAGTGCTGCCTCTCATATTCCTTAAATTCTTTCAAAATGAATAAATCAACTTCCTTGTCAAAGCATTATTACACCAGTGCTTCTCAATTTACAGCAGAAATCACGTTGTCTCTCTATAAAAGAGCTACTGAGCATCTTACCAAGGGATTGTTGCAGGAAAACAATGACAGGTACAAGATGGTTCCTCCCACACAATCTGCTAACAGCAGCAGCAAATCCAGAGATCATTAGACAGACTAACCTGTGGTGTCATTCCATGGCAGATATACATGATTGGGATATTCTCTGTGTCTGGCCCTTGATCAAGGCACAAATCACTTTTCAGGGAATTCTGCAGCTAAAATAAACAGAAAGAAAAAAGAAATCAAGCAAGTTTTACATGGGAAAAAGATGGTGTGACAACTTTCTTTCCTTTGAAAAAATAAATCATATGTAGCTGAGGAAGGGAATATGCAAAATTAAAATATGTTGCAGCTCAGATCTTGAAGAGAAAGCATCTGGTCTTCCTTGCAGATAATCCAGCACCATATTTATTTCAATAATGTTGCTCAAAGTTTCAGGCAGGGTATATTTCAAAAAGCCTTTAGAGACAGCAAGAATTTTTTGATATATGTTTTAAAAGCATTTAGTCTCTGGTACACACTGTAAACAGAACCCGAATGTATCCTGCTGAGCAAGATAGATGAGGTACCAAACAGCTTTTAAGAATCACTCAGGAGAGTCTTCTGATTTCCAGAAATAATTCAAAAAACCTGCTTTCAGCTGACACCTGGGGACTTCAGGGCAATTGTTATGCACCAGCTCCCCTGATTATTCTGGGCTAACCCAGGCACAGCAAGGAACAGACTGCAAAGCACTCAGCCCTGGTCAGCACAAAGCCCTGGGAAAAACCTGGACAAGGCTGAGACAGAGTTTTCTGAGAGTGAAATGCTAAATTAACGAGCACAGGTAGCTGGGAGGTCTGTTCAGAGTGTGAGGACAAAGCTGGGGACTGCACACCCATGGATGTGTGTAAAGGTGTTCAGTGGTGTAAGATTGGCCCAGAGAACAGGAGGCAGCTCCCTGATGGAGGGGAGATGGGGTTTGCAAACACCTGTGATTGACTGGGCAGCTCTGTCAGCTGGGCACTGGGGCCTCCTCTGAGGAAAACAAACTCAGGTCTTCAGAAAGGAAGCCCAGAACTGCACTAACACATAAGAAGAGTGGGCAAGCCAGAGGGTGAAGCCTGGCAGTGAACAAAATTGAAACCATCAACTCATCCCTACAAGACTTCCAACTCCAAACCTAACTAAATCCTGTAATGAACAGGATGCACCTCAGCATTAAAGAGAAAATATGCATTAGGTATCAACACTGGCATTACTCTCAAGAATTAAAGCCTTGAGAATTACATAAAATCTTCTCTCTCTCAAAGCTCTCTATTTCCTATTCATAATGTAACCACAGCCATGACTCTAATCACAAATGTCAAAGCACCCCTCTCTATCCAAACCAGTGATAAACACCAGCCTTATTAATTCATGCCTGGGTCTATCACTGCCCTTGTGTTTTCAAAACACAAACTCCAATCCTAATGCTTGTCCTTGTCCTAATGTTATAAACTTTTCCACAAGAATCCCCACAATAAAGGAAGCAAAAAAGCAAAACAGCCACTGATCTGTTACTAATAATGCTGCTCCAAAATCTGAGGCCCAGATTCTCAGGAACAAACACTTTACAAAATCCAGTGGCAACCAACAATTAACCTGAGTAATGCAATTTTAGCCTACCAAAACTTGATCTTAAGAACAATCCAAAATATAACAGATGATCCCTGTGCTGAAACCCAGAAATAATTATTGTTACACTGAATACAACAGCTTTTGGCCCAGCGTGATTGCTTTCTTCTAAATAAGAGGGCACTGCACAATTCAGAAAGAAATTTGCTTCCCAGATATTTACTCTGCCACCAGCCCCAACCCTAGCTGTATGTCACAGCAGAAGCCAGATCTGAATGATGCAACTATTTCCCTAACTCTCACAGAACACAAGGAAATGTAGGATTCAGGAAATAAATATGTGGGATGTCTCTGTAGGTGCCTATATCCTAACCTTTACCCCCTTTCAGACAGCTTTTTCAATTACTCAGGATTTTTTTAAAATTGATGGTAATGCTATAGTAGCAGTATCTCTATTATCTACCAAAAAAAAAAAAAAAATGAAGCCAGTTGAAGAATGGAAGCATTCAGAGAATCAGAAAGCAGCTGACTTGCTTTGAAATATCACACATTTCTCTGCTGTGAGATGTGCAAGTAAACAGCAATGCAGCCACAAGAGAAGATTAGACATCCATGTGATTCTTTTACCAAAAGGATAGGGGCACTTAATCTCGTGTCACACAGCAGTATTTCATGAAACACTGAGCTGTGTATTTCACCAAACTCTCCCTCTTTATCTGCTGTCATAGCTGTCCACTGCTTCCTTTGTGATGGTCCAAACAGGGCTTGCTCCCCACATCTCTCTCAGGTATTGATAATCACATGCATTACTGGGCAGAGCCTGAATCATGGATCATGGAATGGCTTGGGCTGGAAGACACATTAAAGATTTATCTCATTCCAACCCCGCTGCCATGGGCTAGGACACTTTCCACTAGAGCAGGTTACTCAAGGACCCATCCAGCCTGGTCTCCAACACCTCCAGGTGGACAAAGAGCCCATGATCTCCCTGGGAAACCTCTTCCAGTGCCTCACCACCATCAGAGTAAAGAATTTCCTCCACATATCTAACTTAACCCTGCATTTTTTCAGTTTCAACCCATTCCCTCTTGTCCTATCACTGTGAATCCTCTCCAGCTCTCTTTAGCCCTCTTTAGGTACTAGAAGGTTGCTCCAAGGTCTCCCTGAAGCCTTTTCTTCTGGCTGACCACTGTGTTCAGTTTTTCTGTAAAAAACTCTTCTTACTCCTTTTGGCTGATGAAAATCTCTCAGCAGAGTATAAAATCACTGTTGCTGATTTTCATTTTTGGCTTGCACAACGTGGAGTTGATCCTGAGACAAGCACTTCAGCTCTTCCACTGTCCTTCCTTTATTTATATTGTTATCACTTCTACCTGAAAAGACTTTTTTATGCAGAGCCACCCACAAGCAGAACCATGCACTACTGAGCTGCTATGCCTCCTTCTCCTCAGGAAACTCCACACTTGATTAGACCAGGGCATCACTGAGGGCAATTCCATGGTGTGTGGCAGAGGCTCCTTGCACACAGGTGTGATTTTGGCATTGTTCTGAACCAGTTTGGAAGGCAACCATTATCTCATGCATTCAGCAATAACCCAAACCTTTGCTGGAAATTCTTTTCTTGTATGATTGTATGAAAAGCCAGCATGGTTATTTTAACTCTTCATCACAGGGGCCACAGGACTTTGCAGGATGTAAAATCCCTTCATTTGCCAAAACACAGCAGCTGCTCCATGGCACCCCCAGAGCTCTCCCAGAGCCATGCTGGCTGACTGCACAGCTCAGTTTTCTTTCTGAGGAGGAATGTCTGAGCACAAACCTTTCATCTGTATGACCTGCTCTTGCATTTTCCAATTAGGACTGTCACACAGAAAGAAAAATTGAATTCACAGGAATCAATTTTTGTGAAAATGACGGTGGAAGAGAATGTGAAAAGGACATCCTAGGTCTACTACCTTATTATGGGCCTGTGTTAATTTACTCTGCTCATCTTGCATGCCATGCACACCTGCTCTCTCTGACTGGGGCCCTGCCAGTTTCTGAGGGGCAAGAATTGCTTCTGCCTTCATTAGCACCGTGCAACTCAAGCGTGATTGCAACACAGACAAGGGCACCAGTGTCCCACAGGTAATGATGAGCCCAAAATCATGGATTGAGCTGCACTTCCTGTTGGATGCAATGTAATTCTTGGAGCTCTCTAGTGGTGCTTTATACATGGGTAAGCTATGTGAGATGTGGTTAGCTTGGAATGTTAGTCTTTGACTGTGATACCTCTTCTAGGGTGGATCAGGATTTCCTTTAAATGGCTAAAAGTTTAATAAGGGAAAGCATCAGCCTTTAACAGTTGGATTTGATGATATTAAAGGTCCTTCCATCCTAAATGACTCCATGATTCTAATTTAGATCTGGCTACAATCTCAAGAAGGTTGCAGTTGAAATACTGAGTCTATTTTGTGAACTCCCCTGCTGCCACAAACCTGTCAGCTCCCATGTGTCTGCAAAAGCACACCTTGAGTATCTCTGTGAAGCCATGAAGCAAACAACCAACAAGAAATCAGGGAGGAAGGTAATGTTCAGGATACCTCAGCACAAATGACAGCAGAGCAGCTGTCTCTGTCAACTAACCAATCTAACATATTATTTAACTAGTGGCTCCAAATTGATCTGGTTCTTTAACTCTGAGTCAGGCATTGTCTTCATGAATAACTTCCACTGTCACACCTTTCTCCCCTGTGTTTGTGCAATGGGAAATGTAAAGGAGATCCTTACCACCCCGTAGGCGACGGTATCCGAGTACATCCTCATTTCTGGATACACGCTGACAAGGTACCACCTGAAGGTCTTGCACTGGAGCTTTTTCCTTAGAGCCTTCCTCTCTGAAATATCACCAATATCAATTCCAGAGTCCTGCATGTGAAACAAAGGGCAGAAAAAGCCGGAGAGACATCAGTGATGCACTGCTGTGTGAACACCCAGAAACTCCCTCACTGCAGAACCACAGAATAAACTGAGCTGGCAGGGACCTGGCAGGATCACCAAGCTCAACCCCTGGCCCAGCACCATCCCCAAGAGTCAGGCATGGATTTGAGCTATGACAATAACCAGGTTTTGGTTGTGAAGTGAGTCTGCTATCCACATCCCCCCCAGAAGTGTCCCAGTTAAATATGATACAGGTCACCATGGCAGGGCCTCTCTCACAGTCTGCTCTGGGGACTGCCAGTGGGGTTTAGATCCAATTTCCAATGAATATCACTGCTGATCTCTAATTCCCTGGCACTTTGCAAACCCAAAAGGAACTGTCAGGAAGCAGCAAGCTGCCCTAGAAATGTGGACATTGCTGGTGTCCCACTGTGGCCTCATCATCAGTGGATGGCACTTTCTGGCCATTTCTGAACCCATTCTGGGTTACTGCTTGACTGCAAAGAGCAGAAGCTCTGCTCACCTCTGTGAAACAGCACTTATCAAAGTTCTTTTGTAATGTAAAAAGAGAGGTTTGTTATTTTTTTGTTAAAAGTAATTGCTGAATATTCTCTCCCATAATTTTTATTCTCCTTTACATTTCTAGGCTAACCTAGTTTCTACTTTTCATAAGAGCAGATCACAAAGCATGACTTTCACAAAGGGCCTGTCTATAAAAATCAATAATTTATCACATCAAAATCACACAGCAGAAATTTTTAGAGAGGGATCTAAGTGCAAATATGTGGCTGCTCTTGACAGGAAGTAAAATGAGACATTTTGCTCCATAATGTGCTCCACTACTTCTGCCTCAGAGCAAAACACAGGATAAATACATTTTCATAGGGAAATCTTATAATTTATCTCCTTAAACAACAGCCTTTACTGGGTCATGAACACCCCTAAGATTTTGTCAGCCATGAGACAAGATTTTAAAAAAAAACCCATTGAAAGCACTGAATTTTCTTAGTTACACAAGAAAAAGGTATCTGTAGAAGTATCTACATTTCTGAGCTGCTGAAGCAACCACTGCATCCCAAAGCACTCAATTAATGCTAATCTGGAACAAGTATATTTTGTAAAATTGACTTCCACATTGGCAAACTATGCCAAAAAGTAGGAAACTGTGATCTCAAATACACAGATCAGACATCACAATTTTAAAATTGGTGACTCACCCTTCTCAAGCCCTACATCATTCATAAAACTTTATGTGGAACTACTCCTGAATTTGTTGGGGGGGTTTTTTTGTGGGTTGGGTTGGGGTTTTTTTGGTTGGTTTTGGGGGGTTTTTTTGGTGTTTTTTTTCTTCTGAATTTTGCAGGAAGTGACTCAATAAAGAGTCTGTAGGGTGCTGAAAGACAATGAATGGATCTTGTGAACAGATCCTGCTCATGCACCACCACTCTGGCTGTACCTGCCCATGTATCTGCCACCTGTGTGAAGGAAAAGGAGGGTGCCAGCACACAGGCATCCCTGGGATCAAGTGCTAAATTGGTCCACTGCCTCCCAAATCCTTTCTCATGCAACCCTGAAGGCACCAATGCCTGCTCCCTCACAGTTCACAGAGTAATAAGGAGCATCAGTAATCACATCCTCTCATGCAGCTGGAGAAGGAAAATAGCTCACATATAGCACAGTGGCTTTATCACCTCCAGTAAGAGAGTGTGTTCCTCAAAGCTGAGAATATGATGGGTAAAAAAAACCCAATAAACAAAACCAGAAGCACAGGCAGAACACATGGAAAGTACAGTTCTTGACTCTGGGACTTGAAGACTCTTTCCTCTGGATTTCAAGTGCCTTTCTGAATCTATTTATCCAAGGGTCAACAATGCACAAGTCACCATGGCAGCAGAGGTCTCCATTTGAGAATCCCACAGAGATCCCACCAGGGCAGTCACAGCACACTGCAAAATGAGCCTGACTCCTTTTTATTATTTTTATTAGCTCTCAAAGACTAAAACCTTTGGAAACATCTGACTTCTCAAGAGATCTGGGAATTCTTCCATGGAAAAAAATCAGGTCCCGTGTTTAACATTTTGGAACAATATTATTTCATGGAAAGTCCTGACTATTGTAACCAAATACATTTCTTTTACCTACACAGTCCATTATCAGTATTCATTAGCTTCCAGAGACATAATTACTTCTGTAGTTGTCCAGTTGTGATTCATCTTTGCATTCTTGATTATCTTTGCATGAATTTGATTCAGATTGCATTTAGATCTCAAATTTGCACAAGATTAAGCAACACCACAATCACATCTGGATGAACACGATGCAAATCAGTGTATAGCACTGTGCATTCTTGTTAGCAAAAGGAATATCTAAGTTTTGTGTTAATGTTATGTTTGCAAGTCAAAAAACTAAAACTTGTATCAATCAACGAAGATCAACCAATCTTCCAGAAAACTAACAGTATGAAATAGAAATTGAAATTTAAATCTACCAGGCTAATTGCAAATAAAATTCATTTGGAATTGCTTTGACATAAAATAAGCAACCCTATCCAGTGCAGAAATGTCTTTATTCTTGTGTGGACTGCTATGCAACTACTCAAAACAGGGACACAGAGAGGGCAGCTTGGATTCCATGAACGCAGTATTTTCAGAAAAGTCCTCTCCTGTATCAGGTTATAGAGGATTTTTTTCATGGTCATAGCAAATTATGTGGATAATGCTGCAACCTTAAAATAGGACAATGACTTCCTCACTTTGCCAAAATTATCTAGTTTTAATCATGAGAGATGCAAGAAGCTACTGAGAGCAGCTGAACCAACATCAGCATTCATTCATTTAGCTGATTTCTTGTTTCTAACATTTTCTTCTAATTAAACTAAAGGAGAAGTACAGCATTTTATTTCTTGACACAGAAACTGTAGCAAAACCAGTTCCTCTGAACTGTTGTCAAATCAGAGAGATTTTATTAAAGAAAAGCTAATCTTCCCTTTAATTTAAGTCTTGACTGTTTGATTTTGCTGTAATGATGAGTTTAACTCTGAGTTAAACTCCAAATTCAATAGAGCCATGCTTCCCAGCTTCTAGGTGGAAACAATCTATTCACACAGATCCTGAGTAAGTACAGTGCCCTTGCTCTGAGCCCTTCAGCTTCACAGATTAAATACCATTGACTACAGAAATGAAGAACAGCTGAAATCAAACTGAACTCTGACGTTGCCCATCTGACATTATCTCTTCAATACAATGGACCAAGCAGTGCTCATCCATGGAAACCAGGACAAGAAATCCAGTGGGGAGTTGCAGCAAGATTCTGCAACATGCCATGACACCCACCAGCCACCCTCACTCTGATGTGAAATACTGATCAGACACCCCAGGCTTGCATCAACAGATGTCAACACCCCCTGGCAGATCTCTCCTCACAAATCTGGTGGAATTACAGCTCTCTGTGATGGTAAACAGGAGACTCAAATTCAGATTAAGATTTGAAATGTAAATTTGATGGGGTTTTTTTCTCCCGTATTTCTGCAGTTACTAGTTTAAAATATCCATGAAGAGTCATCAGCAAAGAGAATAAACTTGACAAGAAATGAATTTTTAAGGAACCTAAAAAACAATTATTCTAGAGTAAGACACAACTACATATATATGTTTATATGCAATTGTGTATATATAGGCATATACCTTATGCCTGTATGTGAGACATGAATACATACAAATAAAATCCAGAAAAATACCAGAAAAATCAAAATTCAGGGTAGGAAGCTGTCACAATAGGACACAAAAGGATGAGGCACGGGCCAGCTCCGAAGGTCAGGCAGGAATGCCCTATTTTTTTTTTTTTGTTTTGACTCTAACTGACCAGAATGCAAGAGATTGGCCAAAGGTGCTGCCACCTCTCCAATCCCATTGGTGAACATCACCATCACTCAAGAAACTCCTCCCAGAGGAGAAAATATGTAAACATTTCTTTATTTACATAAAAAAGTGTGAGAACTGACTCCAAGATCTGTAAACATCAAAAAGCAAAGCATAAACATCAGAAAGCAAAGTAAAAACACCAAAGGCAAAAGGAAGCAAAATGAAAAGGATTCAAAACCAAAGGTAAGTTTTGGTAGGAACCAAAAGCAAAAGCCAGAGCTTGGAAGCCCTGGTGTCCGTGACTCACCTCCTGGGGAATGTTCCAGGCCATGTAGACGTGGCTCTTGAACTCATCCATCCAGACCTCAGCCACCCTGAGCGCGTTCCTGCGGACGTGGGCGGTCAGATCCTCCGTGTAGGGTTTGTGCGCCCGCTCGATGTGGGCAATCCTGGAGCAGGGCAGCACCTCGACGCTCCCTCCACACTGCCACACCTAGCAGGGGCAAATAAAGGCATATGCTGCTGAGTGGCAGCTCCCCACAGCACTGCTGGCCTCCAGCAAACACACTGGGATTGTTCCGAAGGAGAAAAACCACTCAAGACTTGTTGGGTTGTGAGTGGAGAGTTATCTCCTTGCCTTACCATGAATTATTATTGCTACTTAACCCTACTACAGAGTTTCTACATTAGCAGTAGCCTCTCATCACACTCTGCCTGGATCAATTCAGCTGCTCTCAAGATTATTAATAAAATTATTTATAGGACACTCAAAACAGTAACACCTGGTTCAAGATTTAAGCCTTGCAAGACTTTTACTCTGAGGCTTTGCATAGTCCATACCAGACCATGCATGCAGTACCCAGAATCTCAAAGTAGGCAGCTTGTCAGAACAGGGAAACTAAGCCAAGCAGCTTTTTCAGACTGCTGAAGTTTGATGAAGATGAGGAATATAAATGCATCTTATGCTTTGCTTTGCACATGGTTGAGAAAGGACCAGGTCTATTCCTTTCCAGGAGTGATGAAGACCCAGACTGCCTAATGAAAACTGTTGTGTGAACCATTTCATCAGAAACTACTCTTTTAATAGTTTTGTTTTGTTTTAATGTAGGTTACTCTACCTGCTCAAATAGATTTCAGTTTTGCCCACTACCACAGCCAAGCTAGAGTACACAACATTAGTCATAATTATTGCTTTCATTTTTCATTTCCTCTTTCTGCTCTCAACAAAAGAGAAAACCACTTTGGCAAACTTAAGAGTCAGTGAACTACATGAGTTATTTTACAGAGCAGCTCTTTCTCTGTTTATCTTGTATTATGTAAGCTTCCTAACAAGATCAAGGCAGCCCATTCATCATGGTTGAGTGGATGCTGCTCAGGTGAAAGCCCAGATGTACCCAAACTGTTTGATCCTGCTGAACAAGTACCTGGGTGTCCCAGAGGCAGGTGTGCTCACTGAGAAGTGACAGAGATTGCCTTGTGATACTGCCAGCACAGGCTCCTGAGGCTTGGTACCTCATTCTAAGAGAGCAAAAAAATGAGAGTGAGGGTGCTCCTTCCTTGTACACTCATCCAGGGAATCATATTCTGGTCTCCCTCCTGATGGCCAGGGATTTAGGCTGGCAGAACATCCTGTTCTGGAGCTGATCTCAGCCCCCTCAGATCTGTCCACCCTATAGGCATATGCTCTACTAAGGAGGCACTTTGTTCAGTCATTCATTTTATATATTTAGACATCTGGCTTGAATACAGCGTTTAGGCATTTGGCAGCTCCTGAGACCAGAAAATGTGGCATGAGTTCAGAATGTTTACAAAGCTTTTTCTGAACTGGTGCCCAATTGCATTCAGCATATGCTGGGAGAAGGGACAGAGCCCTGGTTTGCAGAGCTCTGTGGAAAGGGAGCTAACCCATGAACCTGCTATACAGTCAAAAAGGGGGCTGAAAAGACTTCAGCACATCTCTGTGTCTAGAACTTGGAAACCATTAGAGTAAATAAACATAACCATTATCAAAATCAGGGCAAAACTGAGATGGTCATAAATACTAAAAAATAAATATGCGATTGATCTGGCACAAGAATAAATAATCTGGAAACAGCATTTGTGTCCTGTCTTTCTAAATATCATATTAAGTGGGCAATCCAGTTTAACGATCTAACAAAAATAACAGTTTGTCAAACATTTAATTATAAATGGTCCAGCTACATCTCCTAATAAAGATTAAATGTGGAGTACCACAAGGCTGTGCTCACAGAATGCCTGCTTTCAGCCCAAGTCATTTCTCAGCACAGCATGGACATCCAGCTATAAATTGTTTCAGAGCTACTCACTGTACACTGCCTAAATTAGTATCATAAAAGACAAGGAGGATGTAGAGATGGTCATAACTTAGCCCAGGACAGGGCAACTCACAATACACATTCACACTGTGTACTCTGCCCAGCCTCTGCTCATTCCAACCAGGGATGGCCTCGAGCCAAGGCCAGCAAGGGAACACCAAATCTTTTGTGGATTTTCAGAGCTAGGTCTCAATGCCATCTTGACAACAAGCTGAGCCAAAAAATTCTCTGTCTGCAATAAGCTGGATTTCCAAGCAAATTTCTAGGAACTGAAATTCAGAAGAGCAGAGTCATCTATAGTTTTAGCATTGATTCAGTTATCAGGAAACTCTGGTTTGCCTTTATAATGAAGTAGAGATGTTTTCAAAAAACAACCTGAGATGGTCAAGTCTGTAACAGAGCTTGCAAATAAGAACTACCCACTACCTGAATAAGCACCAATTAATCAATTCCAGTGGCCACTCCTTTCTCCTAGACACTGTCAGTCTTTGTTCTGTTTTCATGCATGAATACTAAACAATAAACATAGTTAATTGCTACAAAAAGCATCAGGGTTTTGGGTTTTTTTTTAATTCTTTCCTGATTGTATGTTAAATAATGGAATTTCTTGCAGTTTCTTTCCCTTCTAGACCAACTGTCCACTTGGATCTGACCACTCCTACCTCCTCCATCTTCTTCACTCATTTACATTAATCCCTGGTGCTCTAATGTGAGCTATTGTGATGCTCTATTCCAGCTATTGTGAATTGCTGGATGGTTTTTCAAGAGAATAAACTTGAGATGGTATAAATCTCACATCAGAAGTGCAGAGGAAAGACTAATTAATTACTTTGAACAAATGCCTTTCAGTCAGATAAAAATTTTAGGGTTTTTTTTTAAATTAATATTTTAATACTAAAAAATATACATTCCCAAATACTCTATTCAGAGGGAAGTTGAGAAACCATTTAAAGGAGCCTGTTCTTCATCTAATAAAATTCCTGTAGACAAGAAGGAATAGCAATTGAGGGGTTAGATCCTCACAGCTTCACACATTTCCCCTGTGGATTTTGAAGCTATTTTTTGCTGTCATTAGCAATCTTTATTCAGGCTTTAACCACGCTGAATAGCACCCTTCTAGTTTTCCAGCACTGCTGTTTTACGTGGCATCTATAAATACATAGAAAAGTTAAAAATCAGTAGAGCTTTTTCAAATCATCACCCATGGCTTTACCAAGAAGTCTAAAGATAAAAAGAGCTTCAAAGACTTTTTTCAAACACATGGAATGGTTTGAAGTAAAATGTTCTATCTCTGAGCATACTGTGGCTGCAATCAGTAATACTTAATGACTAACCTGATTGAACAGATTGCAAGGAAAAAAACTTGGTTCATTTCCTAAACCATGGTTAAAAGGAAATGCAGCAACTTTTCTTGTTGTCCACGAAGATAATTTACCTATGACAGGCAAGCGGTGCAAATAATCTCAATTTCCTGCCAAATCTTGAAATATACATGTGCAGTTGTAAAAAATAACATATGCTTTCACCACTGTGACACAATAAATAGTAATTTGCATGTCATGCTGTAAAAACATCAATTGCCAAACCGTACCAACGGGTCTCAGACTTTGCCTTAGAAAGTTTTGAAGTGCGAAGGGTCTGTGTATCTTTGGGAGCACTTTCCATGATTGCTGGAGTCTCAAAAAGGCAAAAGGTTTGCTTTGCTCTGGACTAATTTCTTGAGGTTCTGGTTTACTTTGCAAGAACAGTCTTTCAGGAAAAGAACACAGCAACTGGAGTTTCCCTTCCCAAGAGCTCTGAGCCCACTTCAGCGCGTTTTCAACGCTCCCTTCCCAGACGGCCTGAGAGAGGGCTCTTTATTCTTCAATTTCCTGAGGAGCTTCATGTATTTGGTACAGCCTCAAAAAGGGCTTTAGATGGACTCATATTCTTGAAAGGGTTCCTTGTTGCTGCACCACTACCAAAAGGCAGAAAAATTCCACAAAAAAATTCAAGGTCCAAAGGGACAGTAGCAGTGCCAAGGCGAACACGTACAGGGGTGAAAGACTAAAATCAGCATAGCCTATGACCTCAACTAACCAAATCAAAGGAGATTTCCTTACAAATACCCAAACCAATCTGGTTACAAGGTTTTTAAAGCCAATTCCATTCACACCTGGAGAATCTCTTTCACTGCATCATTTAGTAAATCCTCCCCAATTTCTTGTAAATGCATTTGAATTTGCATATTTAATTAAAACAATCACAACTCTAAAGCTGATCCCTCTCTCAAATATTTAACTTATACTTCATTATAAAATGATATAGCACTTCTTCATTAGAAGTTTCTTTTTATCTCTTTAATCACTGAGTGCTCTTTTTATGTTATAGAACCTTAATCTAATAGAAAAATAAACCCTACAAGTCACTGAGAAGTTTATTAGCATGTACTGCATTCATTAAATTTACATAGATTGTGCAGTTTCTCCAAGAGCTGATGTGACCTTGTTTGATACCATCACTTCATTTGGACTGCAAACAAAAACCTTTTAATAATTAACTGATTTCTCAAAACGCTGAAGTAATTTCTAGCTTCTGTGAAGGTTGCAAATTACAAAATTAGAAGCACTCATTAAAGATGCCCTGAAGTTAACAAAACACAGTCAGTGTAAATTAATTACTACTGTGGATACAAACTAATTAGTTACCAGTATCTTTGAAATATATTTTTTGGGAACAATTTATTGTAAAAAGTACTTGTGAATCATGTCAGCCTTTGTCATTACCATTAATTGTTTACTGATAAATGGTAACGAGCTTGATATTTTACAGACAAGTATGAATAAGCTATTTTCATTCCATTCCATTATCATTTTGAATCTGCATTTTTATTTTGGTAGTTTGACAGGTGACTGCAGAAAGGACAGAGAGAGTGATCAGACACAAAGCTGACTGAAATCAATGTTCATATTTCTAGTTGCTGTCAGTAGGTTTTCAATCACACCCTGGAAGTTTTTTGATTGCCCTACTCATTTGTGGGGTATCTGTCTCTGTAGAGCTAGAAATTATACCCACCGGATGAAATATGTTAATATTTATTTAGGTCATAACTCCACTGAATTTAGATAACCTTCATTAAATATTTCTGATCATAACACAATCCTGTCATACTTTCAGGTAACTTTATTTATTTGTATGTAAGAACAGCCTTTTTTCATAACCAAGCTGATAATTTAATGTGAAACTGTAAGTAACCCGCAAAAACACACCCCCACAATCTAAAAGGCTTTTTTTAAAGGAAAATAAAAAACTTTAACATAACTAGAGTTGCTCTTCATTTTTAAAATGTAAATTATCCCTTAAATCTAACTTTCGAAGTCATCATTAATTGCCTCACAGGCCTCATTTTACATTGATTGTGCCTTCATAAAACACTCTCACTGAAAACCTAATACACGTAAAGATCCTTCCCAAATTAAATTGTCATTACTTTTCTTCCTCTTTTAGCTAATTGCTTCATTATGTACTTTTTAAATTGTTTTGTTCTGCAGGGACTAATTTTGCATGTACCTTCATGAGCTGTGAAACTTTTACAGTGTGCTGTTAAACGCCACATGGCGTGCTGCTGGTTTAAAGTGCAGGGAACATTCTGCACCTGTGTCACTTGGAGATGACACATGTCAAGGGTCACTGAAGGCTTGTGGCTCTGTTCTCTTCCAAATGTGTCCATCTTATTGCCAGGCACAGCGAATAACAACACACATCAATGACTGCATTGCCCCCTGCTCTCCCACGCTGGTCTTCCTCTAATCTTTGTCAGATTACTAAATCAGTCTTGTAATATTAAAACCACTCAATGAAATTAAATTCTAGAGATAAGCCACAAATATGGAATCTTCCAGGCTTGGGCATGAAGACTTGGAATATCAGAAGGTATAATGGCAATGACACTGTGCCATGACTTGAAAGTGCAGGGAGGCATTAAACATGAGCCCAAGAATGCACTAATTAATTTGCATCTCACCTGAGTCCATTGATTTGTAAGCGTGTATTGAGTTAAAACTGTTTTACTGCTTCCCATACCACTATAAATAACAATTTCCTCTCATAAAACATCAAGATATCTATATTACTTCCCAGCTGGTAATGTGCAACCACACATGCACAACTGGTGAAAAAACATTTGTGAGAACTCTCCAAGTGCCTCCTCATCCTCCCTTGTAGGTTATAGAGATGCCTCTGTTAGCTGCTGCTGCTGCTGTAATACTTTCCTTTCCTGTGGGAGCAGCTAATAAAATGTTCTCTCCCCAGAAATAGCAAAGCCACAAAACTGATTCCTTGGTAATGTATAATTACACATGCTGTAGCTGCAGGTTACCTGCTGAGGCATTCATGGGCAGAACAGGGGGAACAACAATTATTCCAATGTAGGAGTGACTGAAACCAGAATAAGCCAAAAAAAGCCAGTTCCCGGTAATGTCATGACTGACAGAATTTGGAGGCATGACAATTCCTTATTTTATTCTCAATAGAGCCTTTCTTTTTTAACCTATTGGAATTACAACCCTGTAAACAGAGAATTTTGTCATCTTGGGATTCAGATTGTTAACACAGTGAGATATTTTGCAAAACAAAACTAACCTCAGGAATAATCCTGTGCACACACACTGATAAAAACCACTTCTGGTTACACAGGGTGCTAGGCAAGTGCTTATGCCATACCTGCACTGCTAAGGAATTATTTTTTGTCTTGGTGAAAGTGTGGGCTATGAAAAGCAGTGGCTACATACTGTAGGAAGTACCATCTGGTCAATCCTTACAATTTTTTTCTTTCAGGCTTCAATCTAGAAATAGTCTCCTCTTAATTCACAAAATGGATAAAAGCAAAAGAAACTTCTCTCTATTGAAAGCTTTAATGCAAAGTTGAAGAGGAATCATTACCTCAAAAAGCAGTACTTAAAAAAGTTATCTCAGAGCAACAACTCAGGATATTTCTATTTTCAGACTTCTCAGCCCTCTACCTTTACACATCACCAACCTTGTACTGTTGAGCAGCACTGGTGATCACGTACTCAGGATGCTTTCTGTACAGCAAATCATTCCCTAGTGGCAAAGGGTGTTGGCCTTCTTACTGAAAACAAGCTAAAAACATGCCTTTAGGACTACAGCAAGTGATGATAGCCGCAAGTGCAAGAATGGGAAACGTCTTGATTCATTTTCCTGAGGCGTATTCAGGGAAGATCTTCATTGCTCAGTGGAGTGCCACGAAGGGAGTGCCAGCAGCAAGGACAGAAAGGGACACCAGGCACACGTGACACATCCCACTGCTCTGTCTCCATGCAAACAGCTCCACAACACAGCAGCTTGGTGAAAACCCCCCTCACCTCCTTTGTTCATCCCCAGACATTTCTACCTCTTGGCACACCAGCCTGTCAATGTGCCCAGCAGAACAGTTTGTGAGGCAGCAGGATGTAAACCACAAACTGCTTAGCATTAAAATCAACCCTGCATTTAAAATATATAGTAGTTTACTGAAGCAGAGGTGTTCAGAGGCAGCAGGTGTGGGGCAGACCACACCAAAGCACTGGTGAGCTGCAGCAGGAATGAGAACAAGGGCATGGCAAGGAGAAGGAGAAAATGTAACCCAGTGTGGCCTGTGTGCTGTGAAACTACACTCCAGCTTGAACACTCTTGGGGTGGTTTAACATGATTCTCATCTTAAACCCAAAATACAGCACTGCACCAGCTACAGGGACAAAATTATCTCCACCCCAGCCATGCCCAGGACAACTGTGCAAAGGCTTTCCTTAATAAAATCAGATCTCTATTTACATGCAATGTAATCATAGTTTCTTGTAATTTATGGCCTGTGTTAGGAACACTGACAGGTAATATCGCTGGAAACTTCCAGGAAAAAAGGAAAAAGGGCAAAATGCTTCCAGATAAATATGGAGATTTGGAGGCAAGTGTAAATATCTTCACTTGCTTGTGATTTACAAAAAGAACACTAAGGGCAATATTGTAAGAAAGATTTCATGTGAGAAACAATCAGGATACACATTGTGGATTGGAAATGGCTGGAACATGTAAGCAGCCATCAGTGTCTATGCACCAAATGGGAGAGACTCAAACTAAAAGGCAATGAAAAATCATGATCCCAGAAGTACTTGGAGGGGAGGGGAGGTTAAAGAAAAAACAACATAGGTAAGACCTAAAAACACATTAAAAAACCCCCAAACAAACAGCAAAACAAGACACGCCCCAAAACAAACAAACAAATTATGGAAGTAACTTTTGGAATTTAAAAAGCAATAGATAGAGAGAGGCATGACAGACTTCACATCTGCTTGCTTTGTCACAGAGGGACCTCAATGTATGGAAAATACCCCACTGAACACTGGGACTATTTTCTGCTCAAATGACTCATTTCTCCATCTCTACTCATTAACTGCATTCCTCTAGTTCTCCACCAACAGAAAGAGCATCAGCTTCACAAAAAGGTCTGCAGATAAACCACCAGACTAGCAAGAAATGAGGCAATTAATTAACTACAGCAATATACAGTACAAAAGCAGCATGCCATACTCAGTCTAACTATAAATGCAATTTTCCTCCTGGGTCAGCTGATGTAAAGTCTTGATATACCATTTACTGGGAACAAGACCCAATCCTTTTCCCTTAAAGAGCTTTTACTTTCTAATAAAATTTCCTCTTACTCACTTACCAGGGCCATTATATCCTTGTGAACATGAATTCATCTGTGAGCACAAAGTTTTTGTGACAGACAGAATTACTCTAAGTCAAAGCCTAGGCTTTAATTTCCTTGATTCTAATGATGACTTAGTCTGGAACCTGGGGCAAATTACTGAGTATTTGTTAAGGCACCCCTAAAAGTGGCAGAAATAATGTCCTGTAACAGATATTTGGGAGCCTTATTGAGCACGTAGGCTGCTTTAAAAGACAAAAGGATTGCTACAGGGCTGCTCTGGATGGAAAAATCTTATGACTTGAGTAGGAATTGGAAGAGGCCTTTAAGAAGCCTACTGCAAACTAGACTTGAACCATCCAAAGCAGAAACTGACTGCGTGGAGTTGATTGCAGAGGGTTTTTAGGATCTCCCATGGCCACAAGAACTGCCTGTGTAGGCACAACCCAGAAGCTGAGCCCAAATGATGCTGAGAAACACCAGCCTTACATTCTTCTTCCACTTCGAGGCAGTTACCAACACAGTTCCTGCCTGGTCACATGGATAAGAATGTGATTCCAATTTGCCCTCCAAATGCAATCTGGTAATTTAAAAGCACACTTAAGTCCATTCAATTGGGAATGATTGAATATAAACCAAAAAGAAGCACCACTCATCCTAACCTGAATTTACAAATGTGATGCTGCTTCACAGTAAATGAATCTTTAAAAAAATCCCAGTTAAAGTGATTGAACTGCTCAAAGAGGATTCTATCAAGCCTTGCATCAACCAGCCTGCCTTTTATGTCTTAAGGGGCAAATAAATAGCTTTGCAAGAAAATGTTTGCTCGAGGAGTAAATAAAGTGTTTCTTCTAAGAATCAAATGCATTTGTGTTTTGAACTCATCTGTCAGCTTCTAGCTCAAGGCAAAAGATCTCTATTAATATTTATTTAATAATATATGT
Organism: Pycnonotus jocosus; assembly: GCA_013400435.1. NCBI lineage: Eukaryota > Metazoa > Chordata > Aves > Passeriformes > Pycnonotidae > Pycnonotus > Pycnonotus jocosus. The sequence goes on along the minus strand of VWYP01014865.1, from coordinate 65,974 downwards.
TCAGTATTTTACAAATGCTGGTACAAAGCCACAGACAAGGGTAAAAATCTTAGAAGTTGAAATAGTATTCCAAATCAGAGACCAACACAGCTGAGTAGTGAAACGAATTCTTCAGAATCAAGAATCCTCCAAAGTCCTGTTTTATGTGGCTTGTTATGGTTCACCAACCAATTGAAGATACTTCAAATATCTTGGGATCTTCTTGGACTCATATAATACAAATAACCCGATATTTGTGCAGATGGTGAGGTGACAAAAATAACTCATAAATAAATAGTGGCAAAAGTCTCCATTTTGTCAGGGTCTAACTCCTCACAATAGTTTTACATCCACTGGAACAATATCAGTAATATAAGGACACGGGAGCACGTTCTATTTACCATGTTTAAGATAAACAGGTAACTCAAATGACCCTAACACCTGCTGCTATTTCTGCAGTCAAAAATAAACTCTCCAGCTCCTCTAGATGTTTGCTCTTACAAGCTTATGCATAAAATTTCCCTGGCAGGCCATTTTGGACAGACAGTGCCTGCTTGTCTGTTATCCTGAATGGTAATGCTTATCACACAGCAGAATACCAGAAAAATCTAGATATTTCTTTAAAAAAAAAAAAGGAAAATGGCAATGAAACATGAAGTACAGTGAGTAATACGTAGTCATAGACTGGAGAGCAGCATTTTAAAATGGAAGCATTATTTATTGCACCAATATTGTAATTACAGTGTAGTTTTTTTGTGGAACAATGACTATTTTGATTAAGTGATTCATCACCAGCCCCACAGTTGAAGGCAACACGAGCAATCTAGAGATGTTCCAGTGCCCAAGCACCCTCTGGGTGAAAAACCTTTTCCTGATCTCCAACCTAAACCCCCTGTGACACAACTCCAGGCCATTCCCTGGGGTCACCAGAGAGCAGAGATCAGTGCCTGCAGCTCCACCTCCCCACGTGAGGATGTGGAGGACCACAGTGAGGTCTCCCCTCATTGAGTCTCATCCTTGTATGACCTCAGACACACTGAGGATTGTGAGAGGAGCTGGTAATAAACTGCTGAAAAATCTGTTTATTACAACTATGTAATTTGTTTTCAAGTAGCCAGGAGCACAGATCCAAGCCAGCATAAAGTCAGGTAAGGCAGCACACATTATGCTACCTTGCACACTACAATCTGTTACAGATGAAAGTGCTTTATGGAGGTCAGGCACTGCTTCCCTGGAGACAGACAAAAAGCCATAAGGAAACCAGAGCAGTGTCAGGCCTTATTCCAGTGATCCAGCCTGCTCCAAAATTTCAATTATGCAGAGATTTTGTCTCTCTGGCATTGTCTATCAACACAACCAACAATCAGCTCCTCCAAGTATTGCAGAGCAGACAGGGTACATCTCGTGATGCAAACTGAGAGAAAACCCCTCGCCACTCATGAGGAAACAATAGGGTTTTGTCAGTTGTTTGAAGAACAGAAAAATCAAAGTAAAGTGACGTTAGCTCTCAACTCATCGCAACACTGGGCTGCAAAATAAGTTTTTGGGAACAGAAGGCAGCTCTCTGGCCCTCACAGTGAGAAGAATGATGTTATTAAAAGAAGCAGTCTTGCATTTCTCTCTCCCTTTCCTTAAAAAAGTGCTCCAGTGTAGTTGGAAGGGGGTCTGTGCTTTGCTCAGGCTGAAATAACTCTATCTCTGACAGGCCAAAGAAAAAGAATTTCAAGAAGCCAGAAGTAAAACTGAGTATTTTTTGTTATATCTTGCTGTCTCAAGAGATAATTCTATATTCTTACACTAAGTTCCTTTTTTTGCTATTGTACGACAGTATGCTTTTATTCTGGCAACTAAAAGGCTCCAAACACAATGTTAACTTCCCTTTACATTTCATAGCAGGGTTTAGACTCCAGTTTTACAACACACCACACCATTTTTCATCACCATTATCTACCTAAGAATTCCTCTCTTATCAAAAACCTGAGAGATTCTTGAAGAGAACAGAAAGGTATTTAGCTGTGAAGAGATGCAGAAAGAAGTACACAAATCACACACAATACTGCATTAGAGCGAACTGGTGAAGAGTTTACAATGGGAAAAGAAAATAACTGCATTTTGTGAATATCTTAATTCCCTTCCCCATTAAAGCCTCTATATTTCACTTTGCTCCACAGTGATTTTCCTGATTTAAACAAACCAAGTAATCTAGAAAGTTTTCTCCCATCACACCTGTGAGAAACTATCTTCCTTACTGAGTCTGGGAGCAGAGGTAAGCAGGGAGTTTTAGGTATCAACTCTGCAAAATTCTAGCACTGTTGAAAGAACAATCCTAAATTCTGCACTTCTACCCTTGTCCCAGATTAAGTTCTGTAAAGAGAACTTTTGCTCATTTTTCCCCTCCTTCTCCTCAAATTAATTTACATGTCTGAGAGCTGTGGATCTCCTTTTCATGCCATCATCCATGCTCTGGACTGCTTTTCCCCCCTGCAGTAAGAAGCAAGCTGTATTTTAAATATAAGCCATCAGTACTGGCTAATTATTTTCCTTACCCTGATTCCAAGCTCCACATTCTCTCCTCCATATACTTCCATGCCTTCATCCAGCAATCCAATCTCTTGGAAGTATTCTCTATCTACTATGAAGCATCCAATCAACGCAGGACTTCTGGAAGAACAAACCAGCAGCAGCCAAAATTAGCAGATAAATTATGAAGCATTTTATTATTCAGACACAGATTGTATTTTTCATTGCTAGGGTAAAATGGTGCAGCAAAACAGATTCTTAAGGAAATATTTCTCAGAGAGTTTTATTGAGCCTTGACTTCTAATATTCTTCATTCTAAAGTGAAATGAACACCACTGAAGGAAATCAGGGTCAAATTGTTGGACATAAATATTCACCAGAGCAGTCAGGATTTCAGTGCTGACAGAGTGAGGCCCAGGAGCCCCAAATTTGTTTCTGAGGCATCAGCCAGTGTAGTCTCTGTCCCTGCCAAGTCTTCAAGTCTCCTGTCTGTGACACTTGCAAATGATACCCACTGATGCACAGTTGTGTGTGTTTAGCCAGAAGCCAGGTTCAGCCAGAGCTAGAAAACTTGTGTCTGTAAGCTTACATTAAAAAAGGAGATTATTTCTTGAATAGGACCTTCCAGATAAGGTTTTTTTAATACAGAATCAAGAAAAGTCTGCCTTTACCAGCATAGTGCAACATTAGTCCACTGTCCTGAGCCAAATTTAAACACATCACAAAGCTTTACTGGATCAGTGAGCTCAATTTATGTCATGGTCTGAACCAACCCATTTTTACTACACAGAACCAATTTTAATCAGGTGAGAGTTCAGCCACAGAAGGTACAATTTTATCTTTATGAGATGCAGTGGAGAAGGATACAGAGTCATTTAGCCTTTTCATTTTTCCTCCTACCTTATAAACCACAACTGCAAGAAATAAATATGTCTTTTCAGATTATTATGCTGGTATCAGGCACTCTGGTAATGACAGGATATTAATTAGCAGTACAGGGGAAATCACTCTGCTGTTATTGAGAACACTCAAGCTACAGCTAGTGGACACATCTGCTTTCAAACAGATCATAGGCTATCTTAATCACAAATTGTACAGTTCTACAGAAATCTATATATTAATGCCTCTAAGTGCTATAGTACCCACTTTAAAACAGTGAAAGACTGTTTCTAATGTATTTATTAATGAAGAAAATAGCAGCTAACATCAATACAAAGGTTATGCTGCTTTTATGATAAGGCACTTTTGCTTTTGTTGTTGTTTTTAAGTGTACCTCAGAGCACATGCTTCCCCTTGCTGTAATTCTAAAAGCATAATGGAGGCATGATAGAAACCATCCAACAATACACATGGCTTTTGTTTGTTGGTGTGTTTGTTTTAATTATCCAACACAGACATGCAGCATATTGCACTGAATTAAAAAAATGTGCCAGGGAAAGGGTTAGGGAACAAACCTAAAATTCATAAAGGACACTCACTCCTCAGTCCTCATACAGAACAGAGTTTGGGGGTAAAATGAAAAAGCATATTTGCTCATTACTCTGTGTTTCAATGCTTTTCATTTTAACAATCATAATAATTATTCTATATAATAATAGAATTATTCTATTAATCACTGGGTCATAGAATGGCTTGGGCTAGACAGGACTTTAAAGATTTCAAACCCTGGCCATGAGCAGGTACATCTTCAAATAGATCAGGTTGCTCAGAGCCCTATTCAGCCTGGCCTTGAACACTTCCATGGATGGGGCATCCAAAACTTTCCTGGATAACCTGTTCCAGTGTCTCACCATCCTCACAGTAAAGAATTTCACCCTAATATCTAACCCAACCCTGCCCTCTGTCAGTTTAAAGGCATTCCCTCTTGTCCTATCACTAACTTTCATCCCTTATCAGCTTTCTTGGAAGCACCCTTTAGGTACTGGAAGGTGCTGTAAATCCCCCTGGAGCCTTTTCTTCTCCAGGCTGAACCACCCCTACTCTCTCGACCTGTCTTCACAGGAACGTTTTTATAGCATTAACAGAGATTTTATTCATTAACAGCAATAACTATTCCTAATGATGTGGAAATTATCACCCTTTCTTACATTTGTCTGTGGGAAACCTTTTAATTTTTATCTCCTGCTTTCCAATTCTAGGTGCTGTTCATGGGTCAGTGCAGTTCAGAGTGTTAATCTGACAGAACCTGAGAAAAGTGGCTGTCTGTAAAGGCATGAAAAAGAGCTGCCAGTGCTGTTTGAGGTTCTGCTTTTCAGGTGGTGAGAACAGAGTTCCCACTTTCTTTCTGCAGGGGGCTAGAACACAGGTACCAATGGGCTCCTTGGAATGAATGTGTGTCTACAAGGATGCCCTGCAATCTCAGCAGAGCTGCAGAGTGGGTTCAGAGGCTGCTACTCCCCTCCCTGAGACAAAGGTGTGGTTCTGTACCAGCCTAACAACACTCTGGACACGATAAGAAAGCAGAGCCCCAAATTGTACCAAAGCAGGCATCCAATACAGCCTTTGCTCACAGCGTCAGTGACCAAACATTAACTCCTAGGACACAGCACAGCTGGACATCTCTGTGCCAGCATTATAAAGAATACAGCTGTCAGATCAGCTCTGCTTATATAATACAACTGCAGAGAAAATTCCATTTCTGGCCTGTAAGCACTAAATTAGCAGGCAAGATATTTGGAGGAAGCACTGCTGCCGAGCAGCCCTGCCCACCACTCCACTTCAGCAGGAAACCTATTTTAAAAAGATCTACTGAAAACACAAGTTTCTTTCAAAAATCTTTAAAAAGATCTACTGAAAACACAAGTTTCTTTTAAAAACCTTTAAAAAGATTTACTGAAAACACGAGTTTCTTTCAAAAATCTTTAAAAAGATCTACTGAAAACACGAGTTTTCTTGATGACTGTGCAGGCGTCAAGGACAAAGTTGAAGAGGACGACTCAAGGACATTTAAATATTTGAACTTCACAGTCAGTAAAACTTATTACATAGGTTGTGAGCCCACTTCCCTCATGCCATACCTAGGAGAGCATTGCCAGTGACACTGGAATTTAGGCCATTCTTTTACCTTATTGGAGCAGTTGTGTTCTCCAGTTTCCACCAGGACTTAGGAGGGTTCAGATACCGGCACCACAGCTCCCAGTCAAACCCCTGTGCTGAGAGGGGATACTCCTCTATTTCAAAATTATCATACTTAATGTTATCAAATGATGGAGAAATTACTCTCTTTCTGTTTTCTTTTATCCTGGTGAGTACTGGTTCAGCCCTTAAAAAAAATAACAACAACAACAAAAAAAGAAATACAATGTTAAGATTACACCGATACAAGCATAGCACTGATGGAAATTATAGGGCAGTTTGGTTTGGAAGGAGGCTTTAAAGATTATTTAGTCCACCACCAAATAAACAATACAGGAGCTTATGCAGCCTTTTCCAGAAAGAGCAAAGTCTAAAGCTGTTACCCATTCAGAGCCTCTGTCTGCTTTGAGATGGAGTTTTGACAGTGCAGGATTTGCCCCAAAATAACACACTGCAACATTTTCTCTAGGATGCCCTGTTGTTAACCTTGATTTGTGCTGGTGGATGGAAGAAATGAGTATCTGCATATCATAGAGCATTTATACCCTTGCTACCAAGTAACGATAACTTCGGGCTCTCAACATTATCAAGGACATCAGGATCAGAGTTAATAATAGATCTATCCTAGGGACAGAAGCTCCTGCCTTTTTCACCATCATTTTTACTTAAGGAGCAAGGGAGATATTAAATCCAGACTGAACAAGTTAAATTACTTTATTTCAGTTATGTTTACTTTTGCAGAGTGACCAGAATAGCACCTATTTGTTTATGCTGAAGAAGATAAAAGAAAAAAAAGAATTTTGATGAAAAGAAGATACACTCACCCTCATGGGCAAAGGGCTACATTATTGGAGGAGATTTTTAATGTGCAGTTTTCCAACATGATTTAAATACACTGTAATTAGATCAGCAGATAACTCATACATAAAAATGGATCTAGACCATATTACACAGCACAAACACATTTTTCCTGCTTGTGCCCACGGTTATGCCTGAATCGTCACTAAAAAGCTCGGAATTCTAACTCACCCTCTGAATGCAAGAGGAACGGCAGCCAGTAACTTAACACCAGTGCTTGGGAAAGGTCCCTGGGTCAGAAAGAGAGAAGGAGGCACATACCAACCCACGTTGAACTCCACGTGGGCGTCGAAGAGAGCGACGATGGGCGCGGTGGCTGCTCTCCAGCCGCTGACCCGGGAGCGGATCAGCCCCTCCTGCTTGCTGTGCCGGACAACCTTGATGAAACCAGGCTTGTGGGCATTCACCTCGTCCACATACTTCTGCAGCTTCTCCTTCAGCTCCTCTGCAGCAGGGAAAGAATGAGGTGTTAGCCTGGCAAGATGTAAAAATCTGTTCTTTTGGAGAAACAGCCTTCACACAGTACTCGGAATTCTCAAATGGTCTAAAAGGAGGCAAACAAAAAGGAGGAGGACCATGTCTTGCATTGCAATGCAGGATGTAACCAGGGGTGTGTATTCTATTATCACCTGCTGAAACCACGTGGGGAGGTGTTAATAGGCCAGCTGTTAAAACCAGGTGGGGCAGTGTCTCTTTATCTCTTCCACAGCCCATCCTCCCTCCAGGGGATATCTGCTGTTCATGGACCATCCAGGCTCACTGCACCACCGATAAGNATAATTTGGAGGAAGGGGGTTTACATTCTCCATTCCAAGGGAAGCTCCAGCTTTACCTGGCACACATCTGTCTTCCTAAACCAAGACAGACCATGAATTATAAAGCAATAAAAAAAAAATTCAGATATAACTATTTAGCCTACATGACTGCCATCAGAATCCTGGTACTCTTTAACAATAACACACCACAAAATGAAGTCTCATAGCTACATAAGAGCGTATTATATTACTGTAACAATAAACAAGGCACCTGTCTTGTATTTCCAGGGGGAGAAAAAAAGCTTAAATATTTTCCATGAGTATTCTCTACTAGTATTTCAAGAAAAAAAAACCCAGAAGTAAGAATAAAATGCATTATTTTTCCTCGTTCCATTTTTCTTTCTCAACTTTGACAACTGGTTTCTGTCTCGACTAAAAAGTTCAACAACTTTTGCTCTTAGAACAAAGACCAGTAAAAGCCCTGGAGAAGAATCGTCCCTAATTAGAATATAACTCTTAGATCAACAGTTATTATATCTCTGGTTTAAAGACCACTGTATGAGAAAAAAAAAATACGTGGAGTATATTGTGTTCACAATTATTATTAACTGAGAGCACTGTTCACTTTATTCTTTATTACCACTCCTATGTTTTATTTACATTGTGGTATCACTCAGAATTCCCTTTGGGACAATAAATTCCCTTTATTCTGAATCTCTCCTCCAGGAATGTCTTTGCTGTGATGCAGAATAATGCTCCTATGGCTATAATGCTATGCTGGGCATTATCAAAGCTGCATTAAAGCTCAATGCTGACCAGCCCTTTCTGTGAAAACACGAGCAAGCCACTGAACTTCTCCTGAGGAACAGGATCCTCAGGGAAAGTGGTCACAGTACTGAACATGCCTGAGTGCAGGGAGTGTTTGGACAACCCTCTCAGGCACATTCTCATGTGAATTTTGGGGTGTTCTACATCGAGCCCAGGCAGCTTCCCAAACCATCAGCCTCCCACTCCAGGAGCTGGTCACCTCAAACAGATCTGACAACAGGCATGCTAGAACGGTTAATGGCACAGAAAATTAAAAGTAAGCACACTTTATGAGGCACATTAAAGATTCATCCTTGGAAAGGAGATGGGTGTGTGTCCTCTCTTGAGCTCATCAAGTACAAAGACTCCTTAAATTCATCCCTGTTTGTAAAGACAGCCACCAGGTGTGATGCAGCTGGTTCCTCTGGCCTTGCAGGACTGTGCATGCACCTTTGTGTCAATGAACTCTGCATGAAATGAGGGAATACCACAGAGAACTCCTGATACTTACAGGTTTTCATAAAAACAAGAATTAAGATTAACAGTCTGCTGATCATGTCCATCACAACATTTAAACTGCAGCAATATTTCAGGAATTGACTGGATATATGCCCAGAATTTTCGACATTACATCGCCAATATCTATTCAATTTGCTTGTCTGTGACTGCATCACCTGCAATAAACAATATGAGCCACTTACAGAGCACTCTTCTATTTTGTATTAGACTGCTGTTTATTGATCAGTACAGTTTTTCTCCTCTATGAAGTAAAAAAAAAAAACCCAAACCCACATTAATTTCTATCATGCTTGTGCCAAACCACATGTTCATATTGCTCACCCCCTAACACAGAGATTTGTAGCAAGCACAGAACTATGAAACCAACCACTAAGAAGACATTTATGTCACTGTAATTCTGTGCACTTAAAATAGTACAAACCCATTCTCTATTCCCAAAATGCACCGCTGAGGAGGGTGAATATCAAAACAAGAGATCAAAGCTTTGTTCTTGGTGGAAGTGGCTGCTCCCAGCTTAGCAATACCAGGAGGCTTTGCCACAACAATGCAGCATCACCACAGAGGATAAAACGTGTGAAAGAAAAACAGGCTCTAATCAAGCACTTGAAAATCAGTAGCCTTGACAGAGTCATTGTTCTCTCAGTCACTCCATTTCACTAAGTGGGCTATTCTCACTCCTGCCTTATACTTATCCTAATGTGGACTGACTCTAGAAGCTTGGGTAAACACAAAATCTATTTCATAGCTTGGTGAGGAATGGAAAGAGATGGAAATGGAACAGAACTCAAACCCTGGCTTTGCCACCAGCATGATTTGAGCACATTAGAGCTGTGACAGCCACTAGGTAGAGCATGCTTCTGATTTTCTGCAGCTCTTTGCAAATGAAGTGAACGGCCTGAGAGCATCTCAGGGGACCTTGGAGGACCACCCAGGGTCAGTCAGCCGAGAGGAACCATCCCCTGGGCTCCAGATCACCTCAGGTGGCTGAGGAAACTGCTGCTTTTCCCTTAATCTTCAACACTGGCTCCCAAGCAGTGACTTACTCTGTGCCATGTGCACAGGAGACAGAACAGGATTCTGCAATCAGGCACTTTCTGGCCTTTGTTATTCAAAACAGATCAGCTTTGCTCTGCAGAGGCAGAGTGCTGAGCAGAGCATTATGTGCACCCTCTGTCTTACAAGACCTTTTGGGGAGATTCTCCCAGAAGAAAAGATTATGCTGTGAAAAAAATGGAACGTTTCGCTCAGTCATGAGACAGAGAAGACATGTGAATGAAGTTTAGAAAGGCACAATTTTGGAAAACACTTTAAAGATGCCCTAGCAAAAGAGTTGAGTCAGTATTTCCCCCATGCATTCCATGTCTTCCTGAGTTTTACAGGAGAAATCTGAGTTCAATTGTATCTGACAGTTTTAGAGCACTCAGCCCAACTTGGCCTGAATGATGGGACTCTCCCCCCAGAACTATTCATACACTTTGCTCTGGCACTGATGGTCGCAGCAATATTGTAAAAACCCGTGTTGGGTTGTTGTTGTTGTTGTTGTTGTTTTTTTCCACTTCAAGATATGTTGCCTGAATAACAAACAGGTTTTTTTCATTAATTATTGTGCTTCACAGCTTTATGCCACGATAGGGAGAAGACAGAGAATAAGCAAATGTGTCATCTTCAATACACTGTTGATTCAGTGTCTAATTATGGAAACAAACAGGCTTATATAGATGCATTCGCCTTTCAGCACAGAATCTCTGAAATAAGGCCTCAATTTGACTAAGCTGAATGAGGCTCTGCAGTTGGAATGAAAGAGCAGCCATATATGGAGCGGGAAAATGGCACTTGGAAATGTTGCACTCTACCACCTGTCTCTATATGGTACAGATGTCTGGAGAGTACAGCACAACTCTCTTCACAAATGTAGAAAACATAATTAGCGTGCCATAATTATGTTTAATATTAACATAATTAAGTTCAAACTCTTCTAAGAGGTTGTTTGTTTATTTTTAACAAATTGACAAAGATTTTGTTTGTCAAGTTGCCCTACTCAGTAAGACAAAGCAGTGCTAAAGGATTCACATAATTTTGCCTTTTTAGGAAATGGCAAGAGCTGGACAGGGTGGAGCACAAACAGCCCTGCCATAAATAACAAATTACTGCCTCACAGTCGTGGGGAAGGAGCTTAAAGAACAGCCAATTAAAGCTAACTTTCAGTAACTTTCACACTTTAACATACTCCCACTCTGAGTGCTTCAAGGAGCTTGCATCTCTCAGAACAATCACATTAAAGAAGTCCCACTCTGTGCTTAGCTGAGAAATGCATTTTACTCACCTTTTTCTCATCTGTAACTGTGCCAACAGAGCTAAAATAACAAATGTATAAATAAGGTAACACTCTGCATTTTCTAAAGCCTAACAGTCCCTGCATGCTTTGGCCCAGCAATGCATGCTGCATGCTGCTGCCATCTCTGCAAACCTTGTGCTTTTCCTTTAGGGAAATATTTACTTCCATGTCAAAGACCTGGGAATTACCATGCCCCTCTTTACCTTGGCCCTTGCCACAAACATGGCTTCTTTGACTGTGAAGGGAAAGAATTACTTTTCAATACAGAACTAGGTTTAAATTGACAATTTGGCCTCCTTGTGGATTGACATGTTATAGGAAAGGGGCAAAATCCTGCCAATTCATTATTTTATCTCTGTGTGTGTTCACTGAGATAGAACTCAGTGAACTGCCTAAAAGGCACATTCAGGTAAAGAAAAGTGTTGGGTATTTCCTTGGATGATAAAGGACACTTTTAAAGGCAAATCATTACAGCACCTGCAAGAACACAGCAGGAGCTTCTGCCTGCATTTGGAGCCAGGAGAGCACTGGTCAGCTTGCTCCTGGCAAGGATCCCAGAGCCTTCCTGGATTCCCTGTGCAGCAGCTCAGAACAGGACCCACTGCCCTGCAGGAAGGCAGAACAGCCACCTGGCACAGCTCACTTCAGCACAAGGGCTGCTGCCACACTGGGAACATCTGTCTCATCAGGTACATCTTACTGCTGCATGAAAGACTGGTAAACTGGCAAGAAGACAGAATTCACACAATCCAATTAATTGTAAACCAAGATTTTTTCCATCTTCTTTACTCAATTATTTCTGGCTCCAAGTCTTAGGAACAGGAAGAGCTGCTTTTCCAAATTTAATGTGTATTAACACAGCTAACTTATTTTCTGGCAAATAAAGAAAGCCTATTACAACAGGTTTGCTGCAAAACCCCTCCTCTCTTCCCCCTAAGTCCCTGTGTGGGCAACCAACCTGAATTCATGTAATAACTTGAATTCATGGCAGCAGCTAGGCATATAAGAGAACCTGTTTTGCTCCACTTTATCTAATAAGATATGTGGATTATGTCACTTATTTTGTATGCAGCTCAGTGCTTCATCATCTTTATTTTTCTTACCTTTGGTCCCTTATCTTTCATGCTCAAGTGATCAGCTCTCATCTCTGTGGCAGAAGCAGATAATTCCAAATGGAAAATATTTATAACCAGACAGAGGCATGTCATTTGTAATGCACATGTGTACAGAGAATGTCTGCAGCAGAGGGTAACAATGCTCAAGCAGATAAGGAGGGCCTGCTGTGCACACGTATTTAATAACCCTGTGTTATCTGGTAATGGATAAACCACTCAGGGGAAATTACCAACGTGATGCAAGGCATTGATCTGGACAGGCATCAGAAACAAAAAAGCAGTGGGATCCTTCTCCTGCCCTCCCATACCTAACTTGCACTCCTGACAGAGGTACATAGTCTAATCTCAGAAGTTCAGGCTATCCCCATGTAAAGATAGAGAGTGTAATGAGCTTTCACAACCTTTGCATTCAGCAAGCCAAACTCCCAGCTGCTGTCAGACCTCTTCAGGTCTGGTGAGATAAATTGCCTACAACAATCTATTCCAGCTCACATCTTGGATTACAAGCCAAGGGTTTCCTTAGCACCCTTCTCCCACAGTCAGGGCAGGGAAAAGAAATGCATTTCCCCTCTTACCCCTTCACACACACACATATTCTTTTGATTGCCCAGGAGAATCTATACAGAAAAATCAGGAGTTTTCAAGGGGTTTAATAGGAGCTGCTTTGATCCATTCTCAGCTCCTTCACAAACATATTCCCTCTGCAGGGAAGGAGCTCGGGTGGGCATTTCACTAGATCCTTCTGTAAGAATCCTGGGAATCCTACAGCAAAAGGACAACATACAGCAAATAAATCCACTCCAAAACAGCAACTAAACAGCTTCCAACAAAGAAAAAACAGAAGACAACTGTGCCAGCAACTCTTCCTTAGCCACCCAGCAGACATGTTCACTACTTAGGTTCATTTTGGATTTTTCTCTAAATTATGTATATTTCCAATCCCAGCTATGAAAATGGGATACCACACTCCAGATCATTACGTCCTACACAGAAATATTGCTGTATCTTAATAAATCCTAAAAGTATGGAAAGAACTACAATAATTATCTTTTGGAAACTCTGACAGGTCAACACTGTGTTATGGAGCAGGAGGATACAAAAGAAATAAATATTACAGCTGGGTTTTTTGTTACTACTAATCTTCTGGAGTAATGTCTTTATTACAAGGGCTGTAAGTCCCTTTTATTCCCCTGCTTTTATTTATTGAGTATTGTTTGGAGACAGCACTTGATTCATGTAAGGCGCATCCCCCATCTTAAGGATCACCGAGCCCACATTCCAGCAGCAGTCTCCCAACACTTTGAGAGACATAAACTGAGATGCCAGGGGAATTTGCAAGGTGACACCAGAAGTTGCAGAAGGGGAGGAATAGAACGTGGATCTCCCAAACCCCAGGGCTGCACATTATCACTGCACAATTTCCCTGAGGGTGTGATTCTGCATTTTGTGCCGTGGCCCATGTGGAGCCCTGAGAACTCTGATCCAGAGCAGATCCAAGGGCTCTTCCACATGCCTGTGCCAGCATTAAGAGACAGCTGATATCTGGGATCTTGCTAATGCCAACAGAAAAGCATTGCACCAAAGGAAGTGAACACTGCCCTTCTAATCCCACCAACAACAGGAAACTCACTGCTTATCTCTGGGTACAGAGCAGAGCTTACTAAAGGGAAGTGTTAGCATTCAGGGAGGAAAAGAAAACAATTTTCTTCTCAGGCCACCATTCCAGATCTCTAAGAGGCAAGGAAGGATGAATAAAAAGGCAGAAAATGTCTTTTCTTAGGCTGCCAGCCAGGTGTGCATGTGTGGAACATGCAAACACAGCTAAAAGCAGAGCAGGGGCTTGCCAAGGGCTGCCACCAGCCACACAGGCACCAGAGGGACAGAGGCTGCCATGCAGGGCCACACCTAGAATCCTAGAAAGGGGCTTGTATTTCAAAGTATCTTTAAATATAGAGCTAATTACATAAACACAATGGTTCCACTCGATGGGCAGGTTGCTGGCTGCTTGAATTAACCTCAGCAGGAACACTGTCCCACTCCAGCTTTCAGTCCATGACTGTTCCTGTTTGGGGGCTGTTCCTGGATGGATCATGTCTACAATAATGTGACCACAACACCGAGGGCAGGAACAAGCACTAGTGCTGAAATCAGATACTCACATCACATCTGATGCAAGAATCACTCCTGATGTTTATTTGGATATTTAATGGTTTTAGAAAAGGGCTGTAGAGTGAGAGGCACAACAAGCACCAAGAGCTGACACACTGATATAATGCACTGCTGGAATAACCTCAGCCAAAATTTTGAGTTCATCATTTCATTCCTTGGTTGTTCCTGGATTCATCTGTAAAATGACCTTTAAATGTTAAAAGAAGTGCTTGAGAAATGCATTCTAGTCCCAGCTGTTTCCAGTAATCCAAATGGCATTTTCCCCCACCCCAATATACAGCATTTAATTCTAATCTATTTCTTGGATGTGTGTGGAAAATCACTATTCAGAAAAAAACCCTAAATGCTTGCACAGAGCCAGACCAGATTGTACAAATCAAGAAAAATACAATGTAAAGAGCACATTAGAAATCTCTGTGCTTTCATAAGCGTAAGATGCAGCAAGCTGCTCACTCTACTGTAAACTTGATAAATAATCATGACTCCAAGACACAGTGTGGCACTTCATGTTGTGATAACAGGTTCTTAAGGAAAAAAACCCCTGCCAATTAAAACACACTAATCCAAGTGTATCTACTTTATTTCTGGAGTGGATTCTGAGGAAATTAGTCACAAAAGCTGCACTAAAAATGGAATATGCCAATACTCAGTTAGAAGTGGATGAAATAGAGTTGCTAATATTCCTCTCTGGATCAAACACCTTCTATCCTCCTCTGAGAAGAGGACTATAAAAGGTAGAAGAAAAAGAAAGCAATCTCCTGCTTGTTGGACCTGTGCAATCCAATCCTTTACTCAAAATAGGTCCAAGTAAAAAACATGAAGTAATATTCCCTGTTAAATACTTATTTAAAAGAATGACACAGAGCATTAAAAGATTTTGATTTGATAGGACTTAGCCTTGCATGCTGTGTTGATTTTTATTAAAATCTTGCTTGATATCAAAAATTACAATCTAACTTTATATTTGTTGCATAGAATCCCTTCCCTGGGAGCAAACCAACATGCACAAAACCTGATGATGCTGTGAAAGCACCCTCGAGGGTCAGGAAAGCCATAACACTATTTCACAGTGCCTTTTTCTATTTCTTTAAACTTGCCCAAACGCAGAGTTACACTTGGTAACGTTTTATTTTGACTGAATGGCTCTTACTGTACCAGACAATTCCTGCACATCAGATGCAAACTGTTCTGTCCATATTCCAAGCCAGAAAGGTTGATTTCTTGGCTGCCTGTGACCATGCTGTGTGTGACCTGCTGTTACCTTCTCCTCTCAAAGGCTGCTTGCAGCAGAGTGGAATTCACACAGCAACAGCAATGCAGCACCCAATGCACCAGGGAGAAATACAGGAGGGCTCTTTTCAGCAGGCAGGGTTAGTTCACAGAAAGGACCTGGTTTTATAGAAGCAGAGCTGCAGTCACACAAGATGTATCTCAGAATTAAAAAATAAAAGCAAATTATCCCAACATGAGCAAGTTTGGTTGTTATTCTAATAGCTGATGGCAGTATTAATCACACCAGAAATACTGGCAATTATCTCTGGCAGACATTATTAATATAATATATTAATAATATAATAATATATTATTATATTATTAATATATTATATTATTATAAAAATAATATAATATAGAATGATATGATATGATATAATATAATTAATATTACAGACAGAGTAGGTCAGGTAATACCCCTCACAGGTAAAAATTTTACACTGGGAAATACTGGAGTCACTGAAGCCAATGAGAACTTCTCAGAAAACACTCTTGTATGTCCAGGGCCCAAGTGCAACATCACACATGATGTCACTGGAAGTGCAAGTTAAAATCACACCTCTTAAGAGTCAGCTCTCACATATCCTCTTATTTTACCAGACAGTCTTGAAAAATGCTGCCAAGCACAATTTGTTACCTGCAAAGCCATCAAATCTTGCTCACCTGGCATAAAGGGAAGGAGCAGGACCCAGCTCATCACCTTTCCAGCAAGCAAAGAGCTTCCTTCAGAGTGCACTTCCACTACAGCCCTGCCAGGAATGTCCCCTCAGCAACATTCCCAAAGTTCATTTGGGACAACCTGGGAGGCAGCTACTGTGCTGTGTGAGTCATGGCTTTTAATTCACATCATTTCCAAGAACTTGGGAAGTTACAACTGCTCATTTTTGAAACTTCCTAAAGTATGGGTAAAATCCAAGTAGTTTTTATGCCTGTAAATCCCCCATTCAAATCAGAGATTATTTGGTGTGAATACCGTAAGAACCACAGGTTTTGCTCCCATCTGAAGATAGAAACTGGGGTTTTTTTGGAAGAATCAACTAGGAACATTTTCAAATTAAAGCAACAAATTCTGGCTTGCTTCTTTCCTAGCATATTTGCTTACTCCTTAGGAGTAACACAGTGCTGGGATGGTGCCATTTGGTAGCTGTGGAAAATCTCTAAATCCAGCACATATGATCTCCAAGAAAACTGCTTATTACACCACTGTATCATCCACTGCTTCCTAAAAATCCTGAACTCCACACCTTAAAAGAACACAACACCATACATCTTTAAATATATCGCCATATAGCAAATTATTCCAAGCCTTTCATCAGTTAATTCATTAGTTAATTTCTAATTTCATCAGAAAATTTTTCTGTAGGCACCTAATCACAATGAATCCATTATTTCTAAAGACACGTTTGGGAGTTAATTGTTATATCACAACTGCTGTTTATGCCCTGCCTTTTTTTGCATCAGAAACGTGTAAGGGACAGCAGCAGAAATCATGTTTTCAGGAAAAAACAAAAACAAAAACCCCAAAACCCCAAAAAAAGCAAACAAAAAACCCCACCAACCAACCAACCAAAACTAGGCATTAAAAATAACTCAAGTAGTAACTTGAACTAAAATTCAACACACCTTTTCAATCCACAGCACTGCAACAGCATTGACGTTAGCAGTCTGGGAAAGATTTGGTTAAACCCTGCTTAATTTGGAGTATGTTATTTTAAAACTAAATATGTTAATCTGGCTGTTAGTATGCCTCCCAGCATGGTGGAAACCTTGCCTGCATAAAACATGCACACACAAGCACACACCAGCCTTGCATTTCCTGCTCCCTAGGAGCATCTGGCAGTAGAGTCAATATTTCTTTTTACATATTTTAACAAAAATATTTTAAAAGCTGCTGCATTTTTTTTTTCTTTTTCCAATTAAGTATTAGGCAAACAAGAGTTGAGGAGAATATTCTTAAATTACAAGTGCCTCCCACTAAAAATTAGATACATTAAACCAGGTTTGTTCAACATTTGCGTTCTGGTAGAATTCACAAAAATTTCAGTTTGTTTTCTTTCTCACTCTCTCTCCTTTTTTTGTTTTTCTTTTTTTTCTTTTTTTTTTTTTCCAATTGATTTTAGCCCTTTACTTCAAAATTTACCTTCTGAAGCAAGGCTTGAACACCTGTGGTCAAAGCAGCGAGACTCTTGGGACCCATCAGTCACTGCCCATTAAGAACAACTCAGGATGTGTGGAACTGATTGCTCATGTGGAAAACTACACACATGGGCACTTGTACCCAGGCCCTCCCCCACCACATTTTTCAAATAGCTTCATTTTCTCAATAAATGCAGCAAATTTAAATTATTTCCATAAGAGCTCTCAGCTTAATTTTTACCATCATTATTGTTTTTATACAAATTAAAATTTTGAATCCTGATATTTACATAAAATATTACTTTTTTTCTTTTTTTCTTTTTTTTTCTTTTTTTTTTTCCTTTTTTTTTTTCCCCAGGACATCTTTCTATGAAGGACTGTTACCATTAAGTATTGCCTGTATCTCATTTAGCCAGCCATGCTATAGTCTGTGGCTTTGCATAAAACCTACCAGACTCCATTTATTATAAATATCCAAAGGCTTGAAACTAGCTCCTATCCAATTCTTCCAGTATCCTGTTTGACCTTTCACTGTGAATAACGATTTTGCTCCGATACTGGCTAATTTCCTTGAACTGGATTTTTATTTGCAATGATTTGCAATTTGATTTGCAGTATATCCACATTTTTCAGAACAGTTACTGCCTGACTTCTCAGATTTAAACCCTTTAGCATCTTCAAAAGAATGCTTCCTGAACAGCCAAATTTGTAATGAAATTCCACGATTAAATTCTCTCCATCTATGAGCATTAAATTTCCACCTTGTCTGCATACTGCAATATGTTGCATTGAAGACAACTTTGGACTGGGTAATGATCTCATTTTCCTACATAGCATTCATCAGAGGGTTTATACAGATATATTCTTATGTCACAGGAGGAGGCTGCTTCCATGGGCACTAAACTCAGAGTTATAATTAATATCCAAATCTGAAAAAAACCTGAGCAGCATTGATTCCATAGAGCAATAGCAAGAAGCTTCCTGAGGCTTGGGGCTCTCCCAGCTCAAGGCTGTCACATCACCCTCCCTTTCTAAACCTGCCCTATGTTAAGTTAAAAATGTGTAAATTGTACCCTACAGAGCAAACACAGTGATCCTACACGCCTAAACAAAGGGTAATTAATTTCTTCCTTATATCTTCCATATATATGATGATGCTTAAAGCAAGGTTCTGCTTATGGAAACAAAACAAATCAATGTTATTTTAATAAATTATGTTAGGCACTAACTTTTTGGTTTCATAGCAGTACCATATGGATAATCCAGCATTTTCCACAGAGGAGTTTGACATAAACAAAAAAAAAATCAAATGCAGCCACTTGCATTCTGCACAGTGTTTCCACCTGAGAGGTTTATAGATTCCTCAGAAGAGCTGCTTGCAAAGCTGTTGTCAAAGGAACTGGCAGGGTTTGCTACCTGAGCTACAATAGCAGCCAGTGTGAAGAACCTGAACCACATGCTGCAATTCCAATTAGGGAACTCAAATCAGGAAAATAAGTAACTCCAGTAAATGCCATAAACATAAAAAAGGCAAAATGCCTGAAGTGGCAAACAAAAAAGTGGTCACAGTTCAAATACTACAAATTGGAGACTAGTCAGTGCTCCTGTCCTTCACCACAGACAAGTCAGGGAGATTAAAACACAGAAAACCAGAAGGTTTCCTAACATCTGTTTGAAAACATGGCAGGTGAGGTTTTGGGTTTTTTTTTTCTATTACCATTCAGAAGAACAAAAAGCTCGAACCTATGGCAAAAGCAAATAACTTTCTGAAAAGCAAAAAGACTACCAGCTCCTAACAAGAAATTATTCTCTGTCTTTTTACTAAGCTGCATATGAAAGCTTATGTCAAGATTCCTTTTTTTTTTTATTTGCTGTGTGAGTGAATCTTCTTGGTAGCTAAAAAGCAAACACTGTACGTGTTAATTGGAAGCATTTGTGAAAACTAATTAAAATTGCCGTGCTGCAATCGTGCTTCAGAAAAGGTTTTTTGTATCAAATCCTAATAAAGATTTGTTCATCTTGTACATGCCTTGTTTAATCCCTGCAGGTGGATAAACAAAGAATGTATCAGTCATATCTTAGTAAACAGAGGGAGTCAATCTAAAGACATTAATTAGGGAGCATGGTACAAGTTATCCCTGGATAAAACTCAAAGGGATGCATGTCCCTTCAATACCAAACCATACCACCACAGTTTCCATGTGACCATTCCCCAATGAATTCATCTCCCTCATCCTTCTACTCTCATCCAGACTGTCCTTCCCTAATGATGTGAAATGGATCTGATATTTGATATGCACTAGCATTCACAAATCCCTCTGAAACCAGCTGGGATCAAACGTGTGTAAAATTCATGAGTAGCTGGATGAGCTACATCGCCATTTCCCCTTGGCTGTGTCCACACTTAACACCTATCCTTACCAAACAAGGCTTTGTTTTTCTCCACTCATCTGCTATTTCGAGTTTGAAACCCATTGATCCCATTGGATTGACCTGCACTGTAATGAACAGAACCAGCAGGAGAAACAGGGCACACCCCCTGCAGGTTTTCCACTGAAATCCTGCCATTCTCATCACTAAAATCCAGCCATTCCATCCTCTTCATTAAACACTTTGTGTTTCGCTACTGCATGACCCACCACCATTAAAACCTTTCTGTCTGAAAGCCTGAAATGTCCAGGATCTTTATAAAAATCTATAGCTAATAATGAATAGAATAGAATAAAATAGAATAAGAATAAGAATAAAGAATAAGAATAAAGAATAAAGAATAAGAATAAGGAATAAGAATAAGGAATAAGAATAAGGAATAAGAATAAGGAATAAGAATAAGAATAAATAAGAACCAGGCATGCACGACTGGGATTTGCCACTCAGCAAGTGAAAACTCATCCTGTGAGGACAGGGCACCACTCCCAGGACAGAGCCACAGCAGCATTATTTAAATACAACTAGCTGTTCCCTTTGAATCTGCATTTTAATGGCCACAGTCTTTGAGGCATATGAGAGGTTGCTCTGAAGCTCAATCCTTTTAATTCTTGAAGAGAAGGCACTTTTACAACTCCTTAGCATCTGGCCATCAGAAATAATCCTGCGAATTAAGATGACAAGAGCAGCTTTGGTGAGAACCATTCAGCATCTGAATTAAAAAAAATACAGTGAGTGAGGCTCAGCTGGGCTCATAAATCAAAAGTGATTATGTTCACATGCCAAAATGCAGTCAACTTTTTTTTTAAGTTTTAAACTTATATTTCTGGCTGAAATTTCCAGTCACCTCAAACCTTAACATAAATATTACTGAGGTTGGAGATTTTGAAACCTAACTGGACATGGTCTTGGGAAACTTGTTCTGGCTGACCCAGCTTTGAGCAGGTGGGTGGGACTTGAAGGTTTCCGGGGGTCACTTCTCACCTCACTGTCACGCTGTGACAGAGTTCACATCTGCCTTAGAGAGGATGCATTCACTTCTTTTGATGCACACCCATCTTCTGAGAAAATGAACAGGCAGACACAGAACAAATTACAACACTGAGTAGATGAGAGCAATACAGGAATTGGGATGTGGGTGATTCAGCCCTTTTGTGAGCTTGCAACATCCAATTATAATTTTACAGAATCTGATTTTAATAACACTATTTTTGCAATTTCATAGATAAAACAAAACCCTGCCAAGAAACTAAGGGCATGCTTCTGACACTGTAAGGTCAAGGGGTTTGAAACAGATGTCTGAGGCTTGATTCCTTAGCCCTTGCTTAGGTCATTGAGTAGAAGTTCCCTGATTTTCACAGACCTGCAGAGACGAAACACTCCAGCATCCAACTGAACAAATGGGCTCACCAGAACTGAAATAACAGGACTGAGTCTGTTTCACTGTTTATAAACTTCTGCCTATCAGTGACCAAGTTATAAACCACTTCCACTTTAAACCTGTGTAACACCAGTTAATAAATCCCAATCAAAGTGTAGCTGTTGTGTGTCACAAGTCTTCCAACAGCAACAGTTTGCTGAAGAAATTGAGCCCTGCAGTGACTCGTCTGCAGACGGTAAATGAGAAAGCATTAATGCAAAGGAATCTGGTGATCTTACACACCACAGGCTGTTGTGCAAAGAACAAGCTGTGAGCTTTTTTATGTGTATCCTCCATACATAATTCAAACAGATTGCAGAGCCTGATGGGGTTTTTTTTCATATGCAGGGATCTCTGTTTAAGAGTATATCTCAAAAACATTTTTTTTTCACGTGGACACAGTGAATGGTGACCAACTACTTTGAATATTACAACATAAGAGGTACTAAAGATAACTCTGCCTGTTGGCAGAAGAACATTCACAGGACTGTTAAGGGCTTTCAGATAATCTAATTTTTTCGTATTTGTCCAGGCCCCACAAAATGTTGAGCTCAGAAATTACTCAAAGTAGAATGAAAATAAACCAAATACAGAGAGAACTTTCTACTGCTGGTTGCAGCTCTGCCACCTCCCCTTCAACAGGAGAAACAGCTTCTGAAATATTTTTTATGGCAGGTCAGAAACTTTAAGAGGTTTCTTTGAATATGAATTCCCTGCCTGAAAATCCACATGCTGACTAATTAATGAATGCTTATGAACTTCACTTTAGTGCTCTTCTGTTAAAAGACCAAAAATAGTTTTACTAATATACCATCAGACTGCAGCACTAAACAGATTTTGAGAGATGATCTTGTCCTTCTACTTGCCCCAACACAACTTGTTCCAATTAATCCTGACAGAAGTTTCTCTCATCTCCTTTTAAGCTTACTCAGCAAATATTGTCCAATGCTCTTTGTAGATGGATCAAATGAAGCACACTGTAAAGACAAATATATTACCAGTGTACCTAACTCTGTTGTCTGGCACAGTTAAAAAGCACAAACCCCAAACCTGCAGTGACTAAGTCTAGACATTTGCATTTGAAACCATAAAAGTAACTTTCTTCAGGCTAACCACTTACAAAAGCCATGAGCCATAAAATCAAAAAAACTGGCATAAAAGACCTAAAACTCCTCCTGCAACCCTCCACTGACAAGAATACCTTTTCCTCATAAATCTGAAGACCAAGAGCTACTCTTGAGTAACAAGCCCCTCTGAAGACTCATAAATATTAACATATTTCTGATGGCAAATTCATTGTAGCAATTCTGCTTTTCAAGCTGGTATTTCAGGATGCCCCTGGGAGGGAGGGAAATGGAATGACAGCACTATCTGCCATCACCAAGCTGCAGGAGAATCCTCCCACGGGCAATGCTGGATAGTCACACCAGCAGCCTGTGGGGGGATGATAGCTTTTACAATTTGGCAAGACACATGGCTGGCTCTAAACCCTACACAGTCATCAGCAACATTTAAAAACCAGCTTTTGTACAGAACACGGAAAAACCATCCAAATTTGCTCACTGCCAAATCACTTGAACGCGATCAAAAAAAGAGCAAAGAGCTAGTTTGAGAAAAAAAAACCACTTCAAGTACAAAACTGCAGGAGGAATACAGGGAAGGTGTTAGGATATAAAGCTGTCAATTTCAATAAAAAGAAGGAAAAATAAGTCATTTAAGTCTTAAAAGCTAAACCAGGAAAACATCAAATACATCAAATCCCACCAAGGACATAACTGATTCAAGGAAAAGTGTTTTACAGCACTTTAAAAAGAAATAAAATCAAAATTTACTCAAGTCAGCTGATTGAGAATGAAACTCATCTACCACTTCAGACAAAAAGTCTACAATCATCTTGTGATTTGCACTGAACTCCCTTCAGAAAGAAATTAATTTGGTTATTTAATGTATTCTCGATGCTAAAAGGACTAAGATGACAGGAATTTTTAAATTGTCTAATAAATATTCCAGACCAAATATTCAGTTGTCGAAGCACATACGGTTCCTAGGATTTTAATTTTTTTTCCATGAGTATATCAAATCTGTGATGAATTATCACTCTGTTTATGGAAGCCAAGAGACTGAAGTCATTGTTCGTGAGTTCTGGTACCATCTGATACAAATAATTTCACTCAATGCAATGGCATCGAGGAGGATGGGATCCATTATACATCTAATTGCTGAATAGCACCCAAACAAAGGAACACTTCCCTGTTTCCACGTGGGAGCTTACAAAATAACATAAATCACATGAGTAATCAGGCTTAAAATATCCACAACTGGCTGCAGGGTGAGGTGTTCAGTCCATAATGCACAAAACAGGACAGTTACAAGGGTTGGATACTTTTCAAAAGGGGACTAAATTTTAAGAGAGATTTTCTTGGGCAGAGTTGTTCCCATTTTAAGATCTGTGCCAGTAACAGCAGCAGAAGAGTCTGCTGAAAGAAGTGCCAGGGAAACACATTGAGGAGCCTGGAATCTGACACCAGGGAGGGACCTGAGCAAGCAGTGCAATTCCTCAAGTCTTCCCCAGTGGAGCTGTGACTTGGCACACACTGGAGAGGCATTTATTTCCTACAGAGAGAGGCAGGAACATCCTGCACAGCCACACCACCAAGCTGCTGTCCCTGCTGCCTGTCCTGGGAAGGCTGACCCATTCCAAGCAGATCCAGCCCAGCTCTCCTGCTCCTGTTCTGCAGGAACTTCTGTGCACTTCACTCTCAGAAACAAAGCTTTGTCTCCTGGGGGAGATGAAACTGTTGGAATCAGAACTGGGTTGAAGTATGTCTTGCAGAATGTTTACAGAGAAATCTGACTAATCTTTTTCCAGAAGAATGCCAGACGGGGCATTGGTGGTGCCTCATCCCATGAAACAGTCGTGGAACTATCAGGCAGATAGGCAGGTTCCCTCAGAATTACTGTACAATACCCACAATGACAGGTCAAAGATCTGTTCACCACTCCCTTCAAAACTGGCTGTTTATTCTCTGTAATTTGTGTATTTCTCAGCTGTCACCAGTCAAGCCCCTTTTGGGATGCTGCTGAGCTCCTGGGCTGAAGCTTAGTCAACACGGGTTCTGCTGCTAATAGGATAATGCAGGCAGTTTACTGCTCAATTTCAAAAGTATCTTTAATCAAATTATCCCAAAACCCACAGAAAATGACCTTCCATTTCCAAAATGACCCATTTAAAAAATAGAAACATATTTATTTTATACTTACTGGTGCTTTTATAGATCCTTCTCAGTCAGGAAACCAGCGAACGAGTAACTGATTACACAGGTAACTGCAAGTGGCATCACAATTTAAAAATATAGTACAAAGGCACAGAAACACTTTTCCCCTGCCACAGCCAGTTATATAAATCACAGGAATTTCCTACTGTAATGGGTATGTATGGCACAGACAGAAATGCAGTTTCACACTGATAGGAACCTTTAAAAATGACCAGAATCAGAAGTCCCCTTAGTCCAACTGGAGATGGACAGGTAGGGGAAGTTAAGCCTGCAGAAAACCTGGATCTGACAACCAGAGGAACCTGCTGCAATTAAAAGCTTCTGAGTGTGGAAACTTAATTGGAATAAAATCCAGCTCCAGCACACAGATCTGCTAATTCAGGTTGCATCTGGTCTAAGCTAAGTGATCATTATTCTGTATTAAATCAATCACCCCAATCAATCAATGCTGCTCTATTAGGATGAGGAAAGACAGCCAGAGTAGCAGTGGAGCAGAGTCCATCCAGAGAGTTTAGTATTTTCTAGAAAATACTCTATATGAACTCTAAACCACAGTATGCACACAACACTGTGCAACACCATAAAAATTCATGCCATTTTTGAAATATGTTTTGTAACA
This sequence comes from Pycnonotus jocosus, assembly GCA_013400435.1. Taxonomy (NCBI): domain Eukaryota; kingdom Metazoa; phylum Chordata; class Aves; order Passeriformes; family Pycnonotidae; genus Pycnonotus; species Pycnonotus jocosus. Next base: position 40,693 of record VWYP01014865.1, on the reverse strand, counting down.
CAGCAGAGCCAAGTCTTGATGCATAAGAGCCTGAGAGAAATAAATCACTCACTGCTGTTTTTCATGTTACTTTCATAATCCAAACCCAGGAAGTCAAGCAAACTATTCAACATGCATCTTCTTTTATAGTTTTACTAAAAAAAAAAAAAATTTCCTCTACTTTCTTGCTGACCTGAAGTTGATTGAGCTATTATGCAGTAATCCATGGTTGATTAAACTCAGTTTGATATACTCTGAAGCAACAGGCATATTTTTCTAGGGTACTTTCCAGCATAAGGAAAGCTGATTAGACACTTTTTTTTTTCCATTTTACTACATCTAAGTAATTTTTCTCAGTGTTTCAAGTTCAGGGCCATAAAATGATGGTTAGTTTAACAGACCATTTTATTAATTCACCTTCTCTAAGGTTTTTCTTTCTAGATATTTTAGAAGACCCCTGACTTCCTAATCTGTGTGTGTGATTGAAAGAGTGGTAAAAGGAACAAATGGCTAAAAAACCTGGACTTGGCTAACCTGTGCAGAGCTTGCAGTATGAATTACAGATCTCTGAGAGTGGCTCAGGCTCAGTTTTGCAATCATCTTCCTGGCAGACTCCTTGGCTCTCAGATGGGTGCTCCAAGGAGCTGAAACTGCTGCTGGGAGCTGACAGGATCACAGAGGCTCCACTTCCATCCATTTGGGAAGGCAGCACTCTCTCTCAGTGATGAACCACTTTTAATTTGAGGAGATGGGCTATGTGAGCTGACCTAACACCACTGAAGAACTGGATTTCCTTCATTTGGTGGTCACCCTCTCTGGACTAATCATACAACTTTATGGATAATATTTTTTAATGTCACAAGAAGGAACCTATGTCACACTGTAGAACACAGTTTACTAATGAAAAATTAAATCCTAGGAGTCAGCACCTTTCAAGATTGGTCCACAAATTAAAAACAAAACCTACAAGCTTTAGACATTTGGTAGAGATGGAGTACTGACATAAGGATAAAACAAGCTATAGAAAAAAATAAATCCTAAAACTTTTTAAGTAGCTTTTTTTCCCTTTTGTTTTTAAAAATAATTTTCAACTGAGAGCTTTCATGTATCTAATCTTCTTTAGATTTAGTATCATGCTTAGTTTAATCTCAGCATCATTTTGAGAAAGGCAGCACACCAGCACCAAGAGCTGTCTGTGATGGAAGCTTGAACACTAAAATCACTGTACCATTCTCACCTCGGGGACTTTGACTGCACATCTGCAAAACCAACAGAAAATCCCATCCTACAGCATGCAGTAAAACTGTAATTTTGACTGCTTTAAACTGAATTTACTGATCTGGCTCCTGCAGAAGTGCTCCTGCCCACATGATGTCTGAAGCTTTTGCAGAGTATTCCAGGCTGCTGAATTTCCACCTGAGGGAGAAACACCGAGCAGTTCCCATGCTCACTGCGTTTTCAAGGATATGAATGACCAACATTCCCTGCCACCAAACCCTTCCCAGAGCTCCTGCTGGGGCAGACAGTTATAGAGGAACTCACTCAGATTTTAGGAGAAGAGTACATCAGTGAAAGTTTAGTTGGAGTTACATAAAATACTGCTCAGGGTCAACTGAGTATCAGGCAACCTGTAAAGTATTTTTGTATGACTGTGTAACAATTGATCTTTTCAGGCTTGTAGGGTAAAATTAAAATATAAATTCTCTTATTTCATCTGAAATTTCTCTTCCTGTGATCATTCTGTGTCCACATGTGATGATGTTCCTTTTAACAAGCCACTGAGGTCTCCTGTAACTTCATTATTTTGTGATGTTCTTCTCCTCTGGGAGGCATAATTGCTGAAGCAAGGAGACAGGCTAAATGAAAATTTCCAAAGTCAGACACTGCTTACCTCAGACAGCTTTAGCAGTGTGCAGATCTAGACCAAAAAAAAAAAAAAAGAAAAAGGAAAAAAAAAGGCAAAATAACCTTGACTGTTTCTCTTGTCCTTAGCCAGTCTTTGGCCTCTCCAGGAGAAGGGAATTCTGCAAAAAGTCTTTGCTTCTCAATTAAAAAAACCTCCCTTTCTTTTAACCAACCTACCTTTTTTTTTTTTTTTTCCCTCTCTTGGCTAAAAACCAAGAAAACCAGACCCAGTTTCACTTGCATGTTCCAAACTGGAACTTGTCAAAGCCTATGAACTACCAACAAAGAAGTTTCAAGGGCACAAATGTCACTGAAATGTAATCCTAGACATTTCCTGTAAGAAGCAGACCACGGGGAGACGTTTCAAACTTGTTGCCCATACAGAAATAATAACACTACAAGGCAGGGAGTCACAGTCACTTACTTGACACGGGAATGTAAATACATTTTTCAAGTACTGACACTGCAGTCATTCGTGGTAATAAAAACCAGAAATCATTGTTTGTTTGCTGGCAGAGAAGTTGTCAACTTGTTTATTTGCTGGCAAATGAGTTGCAACTTGTTTCTCATTTTAGAAGACCTTGTTGTTCTCTTTCCACTTGGTGTACGTGAGCAAAGCTTGAGATTAGGAGCAATAGGTCAGGAGGAATAATTATTTCACAGCCTGTAAGACTGACAGACCATCTATTTAGCCACAGAAATATCTTTAGGCTTCCTTAAATTTCACCATAATTCAATTAGCTATGCAGAATGTTTTTTCACCTTCATAAAACATTAATGCTGTTAACATCTCATTTCTTCTTCATTTTTTTACCTTATTTTTCCAATTATTTCTATTTCTGCTGTATGCAAATCCGCTGGTATTTGTACTGCTTGAAAAGATTGCTTCAAATAGAAGGTGGCAGCTTTTGAAACATTAAACAATGATTATACAGGCACTGGGCCAAAGGAGTGTGTCAGTGAGGAGCAAAGGAACAATGCAGCAGCCGACACTGAGCTATCTGGAGAGAACTGAGAGCACTTAGCAATTCCATCAAGGTTTTCCCTGCTGCCAAACAAAAACAACAATGATTCATGCTGCCATATTATTTAGCATTCATCATGATTCTGAATTACCCAGTGGAAAGTTCACACTGCAGTGCAGACAAACCCCTTTAAATGTAATGAAAGGCGAATCGTCCTTTGAGTTGGTACCAAAAAGCATCTACCACTGCTCTCAGATTGTGCTTGAAAGGAAACTAATATTAAAAAAAAAAATAAAAAAATCATCATTTATTCACAAACTCCATTGCAAAATGCCACAGGGATGTGTGGCAGCAGAATTCAGCTCCATGCAGGTCCCCAGTCAGAAGCTGTCACCTAGAGAGCGAGACTTGCCCAGTCCTGTAGGACACTGCTTACCCAAAACCTAACAGACTCCTAGACACTTGTGAAAATCAAAAAGAGCATGAAGGGTATTTGTATTTTGAGCACATAACCTGTATCTCCATCCACACAGACTCATGTACCCCCAGAGACTCTCACAACAGAGCTCCACAGCACTAAGTGGTGTTAACAACAACTCTGGTCACGGAGACCCAATGAAAACAAAATCTTTTCTTCCAAATACACCAGGTGAGGAAATACAAGAGGGAATTCTCACTCTCTCTCACAGCCTAACCCCTAAGTCCTCATTTTTCCCTTGTTAATTGCATCATCATAAATGAAAATGTTAGCTTTTGGTCACCTTCATCACATTTTCCATGACGTTTTAAATTGAGCTTCCCCAAAGTTTTCCCAGGCTGCTAGTTGAAGCACATTATCTTAAACAGGTTATTTTTCCAGGGTGAAAGGAAGGAGCACCATTTCAGTAACACCCCCAGAAAACATTAGCAGTGGACAAGTGAAGTTGAGTAATTTAAAATACGGCCACTGAAAATATTTTGAGACCATTCCCAAAGAACTCAGTCCCAAGCATATCTACAGAAAAGCAGGCCAGAAGAAAAGCCAACGTGAACTGATTTACTTTTTTTAGCATTCACATATCCTTTGTTAAAAAGTTCTGTACTTGAACTTTAGACTTACAGTGGGTTCCACAATGCCTTTAAAATATCCAGCAATGCTATAAATGTGCCTCTGTGTGGTGACCAAAGATTAATCTGTAATTTATTCATATATTTTGCTAACTGATTTTTATCATTTAGTGACATGCTTGAACACTTTCAAATACTTCCTTAGGCAAATCTCTTATCGTGTCTTGGACCCTTCAGCACATCAAGAATTTTGAGGTTCTATCACAAATAAATTAAAGTGTTTGAAATGATCAGCTCTGGCAGGAAATTTTACCACTGCTTGAAGTTAAGAACTCAGTACTGGTTTTATGAAAGTTATCTTTTTATTCATTTTTCTTTTTAAGAAAAGTATGCTTGGGTTGAGAAGAAGAGGTAAATTTTAATGAAGTTCATTTAAAAGACAATTTTCATTTCTTAACTTTCTGTAGGACAAAATCCTTTAACTCCTTTGTCTGACATTACAGAGTATTTTCCTACACCCTGTCAAATGCTTTCAATTATAAGTGCCATTCTTTTGATAAGGAAAGAGAAAGAAATCCTTTAAGAAGTCATTCAGGCTCATAAGAGCTTCCATTACTAGAAAATTTCAAACACAATTTCTGCCAAAGATTTCATGGGAAAAGGCGTCAAAAGGAAATAATCTGATCAAAGCACTTTACGGTATCTTACTGACATCAACAGATATTGGCACTTTTCTCATGAGCTCTACAGGAATGTTTGTCACTGCACCAAATCTATACCAGTGCCTGCTATTTGAATTTAGTGACAGGTGCTCAAGAACATCATCAACAGAAACCATTCAAGAATTGTTGAAGTCAAAATAATCTGACAAATGTGAGAGGGGAGAAAAAAATGAGGAAAGGAAAATGTTTTTCAATCAAGCACTTTCTCAGAGCTCTCTAGAGATTAATTTTGAGGCTAAAATCACAGTGATGGTACTGAGAAGCGCACCAAGGCTGTATTTATGTGCTGGCATCCTCAGAGTACCTCCAAAGCACACAGGTGGAATTCCTCATTGCTACCAGAGCTTAAACCCAGCCTGTTCTCAGTGGATGTGGCTGCAGCCTTTAAGTGTGGTCACATTTGGCTTCTGAATCACACCTGACACAGGTGATGCCATTTTCTGTAAGTTTGCCCAAATCATTCTTCCAGAATGCCCCAAAGTGCCAGAGTGCAGCTATTTATCAATCACTTAGAAACTGGAACTGTAATTTATTCATCCATTTCAGGCTTTGCTGTGGCCAGGCACATGAGGGCACATGTGAGTGTGCTCACACCAGGGGCTGTGTCACGAGAGGGTGGCAGGACAGATGTGGGCAGGAAGGATTTAGGAACACCCTGACTGGGCACTGCACTGCTCATCATTCAGGGGACACAGCAGGTGTGGGACAGAAGCACAGCATGAACTGGCACACTGGGATTTAAGGTAAAACAGAGCCACCAGGAAACAAGGCCAGTCCTCTTGGACTTGGTGTGCTCAATCTGACACAAGAAAAGATATTTATCAGACTGCAACACTGCAGGTGGGTCAGCACTGAACGAGCTGAACTACCTGATGGATGGAATAAAAGATAAGATGGCCATACATTAACTTTTGGGCACTACTGGCTAGGGAAGATTCAATTCACAGCATTATCTGAATGACTGAGTCATAAAGTCTGATGCCAGGAGACTGCAATAAAAGCCCTGACCTGCAGAGCTGCCCCCTGACTGGACAGAGGTTCTGCTATCAGCTGGCACATACATTGAAATGTTGCTTTTCCAGCCATACCAACAGACTGGTGTACTGCAGATGATTAAAATAACTGCTCTGCTGAAAGGCCACTTCGTCACTGCCAACACCTTTGGAGCTTCCAGAGGCAAATGCTCCCACAGCACTGGAACCCTCCTAATTGCCCAGAAAAGGAAGGCTAAGGGCCTTCCACTGGAGCTCCAAAGAAAGGAGACTGTGATGGTTCCCAACACCAAACTCCATGCTGGTTGTAGAACAGCTTTCACACAGCCATAGTGACGAGGCCACAGAAACCAGCAAGGGATGCTGTCCCTGCCCCCTCGTGTGATGGAATAGGAGTCCTTGAGTCTGGTGGACCATGGAGTTCAGGCACAGGGGAGGAGTTAGGAAAGCTGAATGAAAAGGATACTTCATGATTATTATTAAATGAAAGCCAGATAGAATGGAAAAACATGTACAGAAAGGAGGCAATGGAGAGAAAGAGGAAGAAAGCAGGAAATGATAAAAATATGCCCCAAAAAAAGAAGGAACAGACTATTACTGAGGAGTGGAGGAAGGCAGGAAGGGATGATTCAGGCAGGAGCAGCTAAATTAATTTAAATAATTTAAATTTAATCACTGCAGCTAAAAGCAAGGGAAAGCTGAATGGTGAGATGGGGGGAGATGGAGGAATGCAGTTTGTGAGGAAGTGCAGCCAACAGTGGGATGGAGGAGATGACAAGAGGCACAGGTACCCTGGAATTTGGGAACATGCCAAATGGAGAGCCCAGCTGAAGGACACAAGCTCACAAAGAAGGATGAGCTGTAGGAATGGGGGTGAGGGAGTGAGCATTCAAAAAGGGCAGACTGCCAGGGTGGAAGGAGCCCAAGGTAAGTGGACTGAGACAATAAAGGAATTAGACAGCCCCTGGATGAAAAGAAGAAAAAATGAACACAGGAGGAGAAAAAGGTGTGAAGAGTGATAAAAAACAAACAAAACCCCACAACCAAACAACAACAAAATCAAACCAAACAAACAAACAGGGGGAAGAATAATGAAGACAAATGGCCTTATTCACCAGTAGTGTGCTTCTCTTCTCTGCTGTGTTTCTAACTTCATTTTGATAACCTACTCCACAGCCTCTCCCCTTCAAAGCAGGAATCAAATTCATTCCCAAGGACTGACAAGTAGGAGGAGACAAGAGCCTACAGTCATCATCTTCAGGACTCAGTGTCCTCATAAAAATCTCAGAGTTTATTTTCATTAGTAGTTCATATTTTTCCTTTTTTCCACCAGAGCTCTGCACTGCATGGCCAGGACTGTCTCTCCCAGCCCTGAATAAGAAGAACATTATGCTCTAACTTCTGGTGGTGGCTGGAACAGATGGCCAGAGGACGAGGGTTTGCCTCTGGTTATTTCCTTCTTGTGTCTTTTCAGATGCATCCACAGTGGCTGGCACACCTCACTGCAGCCCCAGCAGAGGCACACAACACGTAGCAGCAGACATATGCTCAAAGAATTGCCTTCATTAATTCAAGCTGCAGCGCTAAATGCTGCTAAAGTAAAATGCAGAGTTTGTAACAGCGGCCAACGTTGTTCTCAAATCCACAATGGGAACAGATTTCCTGCTCTGTACATAAATATTTGCTTTTTAGCACCTGATTCCTAACCAGCACTGCACAGCCCTCTTTTCATGTCAGTCCCTGTCATGTCAATCCCTTCTAAGAGCTTGCTTGTGTAAAGACTGAGCAAGAATGATTTCAGCAGCAAGACCTTTAACTAATGCAGAGAATCAGCCTAGGCAGATAAAGCAAAGCCTCCCCAATGCATAAACCACAGCTCAAAAGTGAATGCAGGTTGGGATAAAGTTGGCCTATTTCCTTGCTTTCAGATGTTTCTGTTTGTCTTGGAACTTTCCTGACATTCAGGTAAGGGAAGAACAAGAATGCAAACAGAAAGAATGCAAGACAAAAGGTTTTCCCTAGGAGATTGCTATCAATAGGTTTTTCATAGTTGTATGATTTACAAGCAAGCCATATTCAAATTATGCTGTGCCATGAAATCTAGCATGCATTTGAACATTAGTCTTGAGGTTTATTCATCACTGCTTTTGCAAAGAAAGAAAAAAAAAATCAGACAATCTTCTATTCCCAAATATCTCTTAAGAATTACTAAAGAAACATACCTTTTAAATAAAAAGCTCTGGATGCTTTTTGAAAAGTTTCTTTTCAGTCACTGTTTTGAGGACAAGCTCTCACAGGTGATATGGTTGCACCTGACCCACTTTTTACCAGTCTGTGCTAATTCTCAACACTGCAAGACGTAAAATTCACGTCCTGTGACACCCAGCATTATTGCTGCAGTTCAAGAGCTGTACTCATGGAAATCTCAGGACAAAATGAGAATCATTACACTGAACATGTAGGAATATTTCATTCATAAGTAATGCTTCAGGGAAAAGGAAGGAACCTTGCAAAATCTGAGCCTCTGCTGCAATATTATGAACTGTAATGTGAAATAAAAATGTTCTAGAGGATGATAATTACATTTAGGTATTCAATTTTGCAAGGCATGCTCTGGACACACTAATGCCCACTGCCTCCCCATGAAGCTGAACTCATGATGGCTCACAACCAGATTTTTTAAAGATATTTCAAAGCATCTGAAAACAACTTCAAGAGGCATTTTGTAATGCAGTGGTGCTCAATGCCAGCAAAAAGACTCAAAAGCCAAGCCAGGGCTCCAGTGGCACAGGAGGTCATCACCCTGTCCCCAAAGGGCAGGATGCCACAAACCAAGGGCAAATAAACCAAAATGCCAGTAGTCTCCAGCTCAGGCAATGCTTCTAAATATGTTTCTGAGGTCTAATTAACCAGGAGCAGTCAGGGGTGTGGTCACTCAAATTTTTAAAATTTATTTAATATTTTAAATAATTACTGATTTTAATTTAATAAATCTCTTATCTGAAAATAAAAATTAAATTCTGCTGCTTTTTATGGAAAAAAATAAATAATTATACTGCCAAATTGTAAACTTATACGTACATTATCTCTGCAAAGCAAGAAGAGGACAGATTCTGACCTGACACTTAAAAAATACAGTAAAACATCTGGAATCTGTGCATTTTCTTAGTCACCAACATGACTAAGACCCAAATGAGACACAAATAAACAACACTGATACTTGGCTTGTTTCAATAAAACTTTAGTTCTTATTATACTCTACACAGGTAGTCACTGAAATGTGCCTNACTGATACTTGGCTTGTTTCAATAAAACTTTAGTTCTTATTATACAGTACACACACAGGTAGTCACTGAAATGTGCCTTTTTTTATGCTTCAATTAAATTAAATTCTACTACTAACGTACCTATCAGCATATATGAAACAATTCAGAGCAATCTTCATCAGAATTCCACCAGAAAGGATGGTATGGTGAAATACACACATTAACAGCTTTATTAAATAAAGGATCAAAATTTTAGCACCTGCAAAATCTATTTTCTGCTTTTACACGGCACACACTGACATCTTCACAGTTTTCTAACTCCAAACATTTATTTTAAAAAAGGTACATTTCACAAAGAGAGTAATTGGGGTCTTCTGAAATGTAATTGGGAACTTGAAAAACTGCACTGAGGTTTAGGGAGAATCATAGATAATTTGCTTGACATACCTTGAAGAACATGAAATAAAATATCATAGCACATATTGTTCAAGACAAATGTACAGACTTTGGTTCTTTACTTGAATTAATGGTTTCTGAAATCAGCCTTTTGGAATTTAAAAAAAAAAAAAAAAATCTAGTTCTTGCACTGCTCTTTTCCAAAATACAGCTCTACAGAAATTTGGGATTCATTAAACCGTGCCCATTTGGACTCTGCCAGATGTCTGGTCTCACTTTTCCTTTCCAGTCACTTCCCCCAGTGTGATGTTTCCTGCCTGTGAAGCCCATGGCTGTGGCACCACAGGAAGAAATCTTGCATCAAGTTAAGAGAAGCTGCCATCCCTGGCAAAAGCCTGAGAGTAAAAATACCACTTATAATTAGGATTCTGACAGATCCCTGTGAGAAGCAGAGCTGGAGCCCACTGCAAGCACAAACCAAGTGTCTGCCCCCTCAGGTAACATTACAGGGAAACCCAGAGTAACCCACTTATCTTACAAGCAGCAACATTTGCAGGCTAAAGAGCTACTAACAACAACACAGAATGACACTAAATATAAAGGCTTCATCTCAGCAATGCTAGAAGGGAGGAAAAAAAACGGAAAATAGAATACTGTAAAAGGAAAAGTAAGTTTCAAAATAAATATTTCAAGATTTAAACTAATAGTAGGAAAGCCCATAAATCATCTTTACAATCACTCCTGTTCCAAACATCCATCTGGCTCCAAATATATGCCTATTACCAGGTCTTCAGCATACATTATGGGATAAAGAGGACTGTAGAAATCTAATTTACTACTGCAGGAAAGAGATGCCAGAGAAGGGGTGAGAGGAGTAGCATAAAATCCTGTGGAGGGTTGAATTTTTCTGTGAGACTAACTATAGCTCTGCACAGTGTGATTTTTGTATAAAATGACATCTAACACCAAGCCAAGGCAGCCAAACCAAAGGTTACCTTCCTCTCAATTTCTGTCTCCCTGCTTGGGGCCAGGAACCCAAGGATTTAAGGCACTGAAGGGTTAGAAAAGCAAGCCTGAATAAAAGGCGCAGCAAATCATAAAAATATGCCACAGTACCATACGAATGCTGGTACTAACTAAAAAATGTGGCTGGACAGGTTTTCCTGAAAGATAAAGTAGCTCCTGTGATTTCTGATCTATTTCAGGCACGAAATAATGAAAAAGAATAATTTTGACAAGTCTGTAGAGCACAGTGCAAAGAGCTGATGGCAGTGATGACAGGCTCTCAGAGGCACTGGTATTTCTGACATTGAGAGCTCTGCAATGTGCCCACTGCAACAACTGCCTGTAAACTGCACAGCATCAGACTCAAACTCTAGAAGCTACTTTTTTTTTCCACCAGACTATTTCTCCTTTTATGTCTGCTTTGTGGCCAGTTTGTCAATGTCCAGAGACCTCAGGCCCTGCAGCACCAGCAGCTACTGAGATTCTTTGAGTTCCCATTTGAAAGGTAGAGGAGTGGATTCACACAATCACAGCCAAGTCCACCAGCCAAAGCTACATTTCAATGTTGTGTTCTTTCAGATCAAATTGCCAGGTGTTGCATAAGGGAGAGGACAAAACTTAAGGCTTGAGCAACACCAAGTTGTTGAGTTTTACACTTTAAAGAGTCAGGACTGCAGTTTTTCCTTAATTTATAGTCAGCAGAAGAGGATATGACGACGTGCTTAGCCTGGGGTGGGGAACTTATTTACTTGCTTCCCAATAGGCTTCTTTTCTGTACAAATTTGAGACACATCAGCAGCAAGTCACAGGATTTAGCTAGAGGGATATAGCCAGGTAACAGCAGTCGTGATGGCAAGGATAAGAGAAGCCCTTTGTTCAGCTTTTTCCTTCAACACAATAAATTCAGATTCTCCTTGTATTTTAGAAGTGCAGAATTAACACCCCCAGCACAGCAGAATTTTTCTTTAAGTTCAGCATTCTGTGCTTATTAAAATGTCATTACTAAAGTTGCTAGAAAATAAGACTTGTAAATAGTGCCAAGCATGGCCTCACTGACAAACACCCTGGCAAGCACTGAACCATCAGAGACAGGCAGCACAATCCTTCAGATCATGGAGAGCAACATCTGAGCATAGACAGCAGAAAACCAGCAAGGTAAGTGCTGCTAATGAGGAGAGGAGAACTGGAAATCTAAAGGAGAAGTCTAAGAAACACAGAAAGACATTTTATACAAAACAGAGAGTACACATGTGGAATCATACAGCAGAAATAGGAGAAGCGCAAAAACCACGCAAGCTTGAAAACACCCTGAAGCACTAAGAGTAAAACTTGCTAGGTCTAATCTATTGTTACATTCTAAATTCTGCCCACCAGACACCTCAAACATTCTATCTTTTGTTTAAAACACACTTTTAAACATGCCCCTGATGCCTTGGGAAGGCTGACCTGAAACAGAGACTGGACAGAGCTAGAGAATAAAGTAGGGATTTATTGAAAAGCCTTTAGGGTACACCTTATGTAGGACAAGAGCCTCGCCAGGGCTGCACCCTGGACTAAGAATGGTCTCAAAATGGCTGAAGGGTCATGAGATCTTATATTTTTATAAGTTTTGGTCCATTTGCATATTGGGGTTTAATTGTCCAGTTACAGTTTCAGGTTATGAGGTCTCATCCTTCTTGTTCCTCCCTTCACTCCACTGTTTGTGCTTTTGGGGCTGAAAATTGTCCTTGGTCTCCAGCAGGAAAAGGATTTGTTTTGTCTACTTGCTCTGTGAAGGGAGCTGACTAACACTCAATGTGAGGCTCAGAACTACACCCCTAGGCAGCACAGAATCTGAAAAACACGAAACCTAAAACTTAAGGTATCACCCCACTTATGCAGAGTTCCAAACAGCCAAGCAGGAGTGTGGGATGAAGGGCAAAAGCACAGCGAAAACATTCTAAAGGCCAAAAGGATGAGCACGAGCCAGAACCCAAAGTTTCTCTTGTATGATCCAGCCTCAGGGCAGGGAGGGGGAAGAACCAAAATCTCTTACCATTGTTACTGTTGTCATCAACCAGGATGATCTCCTTGAGCAGGTGAGCAGGGGTGCGGTTGATGGCGGAGTGGATGGAGCGCAGGATCACCGAGAGCGCCTCGTTAACGAAGATGAACACAATGCTGACCTCGGGAAGACTCTCAGGAAACGTCAGGTTCCTGCACCTGAAGGGAAAGGTTGAGGGAAAGATGTGAATTGTTGGGTAAACTGTTGGCAGTCACACTGCAAACAAAAACCTTTTCAGAGAAATCTACCCCCCGTTGTAGGAACGCATTAAAAGATGCAGCTCCAAAGGACATCCTGCTGCTAAAGCTAAGACAGATGGTGCAGCAACAAAAAACACACACAACAGTGGAAAACTTACCTGTATGCACAGTCAAGGGGTTCAATCAGAAAGAGGAATACTGTCATAACCTGGGTGCATTTTTCTTTCCTTTTTCAAAAACAGCTATTTCAGCCACATTCCAACTCGCTTATGGAAACAGCAGTATGGAAGTGCTGCCCAAAACTCTAAAGCTCCTTAGTGTTTTATTGGATATTTTCTTCACCACCTTCTTTTCAAAGAGGATTCAAATCATTCAATTACATGAGGAAAAAAAGCTCTTTTACCATTTTACCTTTTTAAACTGTCAGCAAAATATTTGCTTTTTTAATAAAGCCACAACTTAACTGAGTAAAAGGAATTAACTATTTTTCTGTGAAACTTTTAGTATTTGAATGCACTGTTCTGAACAACAATTAATTCTACCTTTTTCTCAGATCTGAAACTATTTACTAGGATGAAATTAGGCACAGGCTGACTCAGGCATCATTTTTAGACACATTTTGTAGATGGAAATGTTTGATGTTATTGGATTTCTCTACCTCCTTACAACACTGAGTGGCTGTCCCCTCCAGATGCCAGGGTTCACTACATCCAGGAACCCCTGAAAATTCTGGAAAGCATAACTAACAGCCAGTGTGTTGCACACAGAAAGCATGGATGGATTCAGCATTTTTACATCATGCTTGAATGTGGCTCCTTAACTAAATCTGTTCTTCAGTTCAAAGAGAAAAATCCTTTTAGGATTTTGTATTTTAATTTGTGCAGCAAATAAATACAGAGCGGTATCACAAAAGCATTCCTCTTCATGCACTGGATGTTGTACAAAAATTAAGTCAAATCAAGGTGATTAATTTACTTCTATGCTTTTACAGGCTCTAAAAAAAGTCAGTGCATAAGAGAAATTACACCAAATTGACTGAGATAGCATAACATTCAGAATTCAGCTGGTCAACCAATTTTCTAAATTCAGTCATTCATTTGAAATTGATGGAAATCACATTAAAAACACTATTTAATATTTTAGGTACTTTTCTCTCTGTCACCATGCGAAAGAATTATAAGGACATATAAAACAGAGAACAGTCTGAAAAAGTAGTAACAGTTCAAGCCTCTAAAAGTTCAGGGTGTATTTTTTAATAATGTGGTTCATACACTTTGAGAAACAAATATGAAATCTCAGTGTCACTGAGATCCACAACTTTTTGTTCCATGGCATCAGTACCAGAGGGAAATAATTAAAATGATGTTTGGACTTAGTGATTCCCACCTGTGGCTTGATCTTCTGCAGCATAACAAACGAAAACCTTCTTTCCCAAATCAGTTGGTATTTCTACTGGTGTGTTAATCCTCTTTTCATTGGTAAGACAGCTTGCAGCATCAGAATGAAAAGTTTATTTTAAAGCATGCAGAAGTCGATTTTATGCAAAATAAAGCACTACATAAGAGATAAGGGGAAATGCCTTTTCTTCCAGAAGATAATTAGTGCAAGGAAGTACTGTTTTTTCTCTTTTAGCCAGTAGTGCAGGAGTTAAAACCTTCAGCCAGGACAGAGGGAGCATGAGTTCAATCTTCCCCGATCTCTCCAGGGAGCCAACCACTAGCCAGCTTGGTGTGATTATTTTCAGTCCTCCTTTTCAGGGTCATTCCACTTTCTGTGGAGCAATTAAACCAAGCTGGAGTGATGCCAAGTCTCTCTAACCTCGTGTTTAGGGTAAATCCCTTGGAGGAAGGAGCTGCAGCACATGTTCAGATGGATGTTCATGCATTTTTAATCCCTCAACTCCACTCTTCATGACTATTGTCCAATCTTCTAGATTATCATGCCACAAAAATTCTTGTGATCACTTCTTTCTTTCTCGTACAAGCTAGTATTTATTATTTCCTTCTTACTAGTGACAATTTGGCTGAAGAAACAAAGGCGTTTTCACAGAGCCTGCAAGTCAGGTGTCAGGGCAATTTACTGGGATGCCATACAGCACAGGATGGATGAGGTTGGAATGGGCCTTGGGAAATCATCCTGTCCATCCCCTTGCTCAAGCAGAGTCCCCTGGAGCCAGCTGCCCAGGAACAGCATTTTCCCTATCCAGACAGGTTTGGGATGCCTCCAATGGTGGAGATTCTACAATCTGTGCTTCAGTTTGTGCCCACTGTCTCTGGCCCTGCCACTGAGCACTGAGAAGAGCCTGGCTCTGCCTTCTTTGCAGCCTCCCTTCAGGTATTTACCTTGATGGCATTCCCTCTGAGCTTCCTCTTCTCTAGGCAAAACAGTCCCAACTCTATAGACACACACTGGTTTCACATCTTCTGAAGGAGAAAAGATAGTTTTCCCACCTGCCTCCTGTACCCTAGAGTGAGTATTTTAACCTCTGAAATTGTTCCTTAAAAAAAAGGATGGTGAACAATCTCTAAAAGTCCTGCCTGGATGATGGAGTAGTTGAAACAAGCATAGATTTACTTGTCAAATGTCAAAACCCGAGGAGAATCTTTGACAAATGTGAGTTTTAGGGACCATCAGGCATCTGACAGAAGGATTTCTAATGTGCATATTTCAGGCTCAAAGTGGCTAGGAGTCCTCTGTACTTATAATTACATTAGAATCTTTAAATACTAACACTCAATTTTTTCCTAAAGATGCTAAAACCTATACAGATCCAGGTCCTTGAAGAACAGAGCTATTCATGCCAAATGGTGTGTATGCATCCAAGTTTTGAAAATTTGTCCTCAAATAGACTATAAACTAGTTAACAGGTTTAAACCTACTAAAATAATCTTCAGTATCACCCTTTAAAGAACCTACAGTGCTTGTTATTTTAGTGACGTGCTTGCAGCCAAAATAAACAGATATAAAATTCCAACCCAGCAAAATGGTCCAGCAACCAAATCTACAGCCAATCTATCTTTTAGCTGTCTACCTTAGGCACAGTAATATTTTTTATCTTCAGCCATAACAATGCACAAAGAAGATACAATGAAACTCTAGCAAAAAATGAAACTCTATCTGGTTAGATATGGTACCTATTAAATTAAGAAAAACAGAGGGATTTTTGAAAATACTTTGAATGGCAATAAAATATACTGAAAATAGTTCCAAGAAGTTGCTTCCTTAAATACTGGTGGTTTTTTCTCCTCTGTCAAATAAGCTAAGCTTGAGAAAAATGTAAAATATACTATTGCAAGAAACTAGTGACAGATTACATTCCAAAAAGATTCTAGATGACAAAACAGCCCCCAATACATGGCTGCCCTGTCATAAATCCAT
Organism: Pycnonotus jocosus; assembly: GCA_013400435.1. Taxonomy (NCBI): domain Eukaryota; kingdom Metazoa; phylum Chordata; class Aves; order Passeriformes; family Pycnonotidae; genus Pycnonotus; species Pycnonotus jocosus. The sequence continues at coordinate 24,794 of VWYP01014865.1, read as the reverse complement.
GCATAAACTGAAATGCTCAAACAAAATTTCTGCTTCTGATGAGTCTTCCATCCATTTAAAAGAAACTATTTGTATTGGTTTTCCCACTTGCATTCATTTACATCTCACGTATTTGCAATTTTTATCGCTCTGGACAAAATTTTTCATTGCTGGCAACTTGTATAGACAAGAGCAAAGCTTTTAATCCTGTCAATGTAATTTGATTCCCTTTTTGCACCACCTTCAAAGATAACTATAGATGGCATGAGAGAATAGAATTAGACTCCTGGTTTGTCTAATTTCTGTAGTCTTTCCAAGAAGACTAATTTTCAATGAGGATACATTCCTGAACTGAGTTCATGTTTTCTTTTTTTCTCTCCATTCAGACCCATTCATTATCTTTACTTCCAGCTCAAATTCACTTAGTTTTCCATATGTCTGCAGTTTCTAAAAAAACCACTTTTTCCTCTCTACATTGTTTTTCACATCAGCTGGTGAGAATAGAAATTACCTACTTTTTTAATTTAAACATTAACCCAGCCCCAGACTCTGCACAGAATGTAGAGCACTTGTGCACTTGCACGAGTATGTCTGCCATCATCTTCATGCCAAGTTTGGTGAGGAACAAAACTCCACAGTGATAGGAACGAACAAAAAATAGCTACAGGGAGCGAGGGGGCGTGTTTTTAAGTGTCTAAAACATGCTGAAAGGGGGGAAGAGGAGAGGAAATGTTATGGATGGGAACCTCAGCTCCATGGAGCGGGGAGGAGGGAGCAGTTGCGCGGCAACCACAAGGCGCGAGTGTCAGTGGCGGCCCCGCCAAGGGCTCATCCCGGCTGGGAACAGCCCCAGACCTGCCCCTCACACCCCTCCTTTGGGATGCTCCCCAAAAACAACCCACCCACGAGGCACACAGCGAGTTCCAGGCTGACACTCCATCCCAGATACAGATCCCAAATGGCATTTAGGGCTGTGATAGCCGAGCATCACTTCAACAAAGCTAAAAATTACCGCGAGCAGCCCACTTGGCTCAATTACATTGGGCTAATAGTGCTAAAGTAGCAGTTGCCATGGTTACCAGAAATTTAGAGAAACTCCTGGTGTTCTATTTCAAGCACAGCTCTGGTAAATGGAGGGCAGCACACATTATGAGGCTTCTTTCAAATATTCACCCACAAGACAACTCCATTGCTCTATGCATTGTCATAATTCAATTTAGCCACTCATTAGCCAATAAAATTAGCATTACTATGCATTAAAGCAGCAAACCAAAAATTGTTTCCTGCATTAATAACTTATCTCTGAGACCTTCTACAAATATGTACATAAATTATGAACACAAATTATTTTCTGCAAGCTTTGAAAAGCTTCCACTAAGAGTATCACATAAAACAATAGCAAGCCCCCATGTTTTTATTTAGAAAAAAAATACAGCATATATTCCACTTTTTTGTTTGTTTAACACAAAACATAATAAGGATGTTACTACAAACTTTTGGGGTTCATGTGTTGTTTTAGGAACATACATGGGAGCAAGTTTTAATTCTGATAGGATAAGAATTTCTGAGAAGCACAAACAGAAACAGAATTGTACTTTCTTCAAGAACTGGTAACATTTTGTCCACATCCAAAATGTCAAACAGAAGTTCAAAACATATGGGAGCAAAAAGCCACGTTCTGGCATAAATGAAATAAGGAACACTAAAACTCTGGCAAAAGAGCTGAGTATTGTAAGAACCCCTGCACAACTATTTATGTATTTTACGTTTATAATTTCATTATGTGATCACACTCCATTCTTCCTTTTCCTTTATCAGTATTTTAAGTGCTAATTGAGCTATGTTAACCAGGTTGGCATTGAACAGCACATAAAAAGATCTTTTTTTTCCCGTACAAGTGTACATCATCATTAACTTGGGATATTAAAGCAGCCTGAAGACTGCAGCAGAATTGGTATCACTGCCAGTGATACTAAACACTTCTAGAGCAGCCATTTGAGGAGGTACATCCCAACAGGAAAACCAAAGCTGAGCTCAGAATCCCAGGGGGTGGCTGCTCAGGCAACACACACTGCTGCTGGGAACCACTCTGAAGGCAAAGGTGAGATAAGAAAAAGAAGAATCAGAGGTAGAGAGAGATAAGTAAAAGAGAGCATGAAATGTGACAGAATTAAACATTAGGTATTTAACAAGAATGCTGAATACTTTGGTAATTTTAGGACTTCTGTCCAAAACAATACATTACGGCTTTTGTTCTCTTTTCAAATGACTCCTTTGAAACATCAAAACCAACAAGCAATAATAATGTTCTCTTTTACCAGTGGCAACAAAAGAACTTGGTCAGAAATTAACAAGGAGCCATATCCATCACTAACATAAACCCAGCAGGACAGAACTGTTTCACAGGGACATGTGGAGGCAAAGATTTATGGAATGCAAGTCTGGAGGAGCTGGCTTTTGGGGAGAAGCTGGAAATGCACAGCCTAAACCTCACTAATTGAAATCATATGTTTTTCTTGTATCAGTTTTAATAAAGGAAAAAAAAATTATAGATGTCTAATGCATGGTACATCCAGGATTGTGTTTACCACCGTAAGACTGATAGACATGTTGAACAGGTGTACATACATAAAAAACTTTTGTCCCAAACCACATCACTCTCCTCAACTAGCCAATGCTAGATTTTTCTTCCTTGTAGTCCCATCTGCATTCAGGGGACTTCTTGCCTGCTCTGTTTGTGCACAGAGCACTTTATCACAAACCTAATTTTGCTGTCTTCAAGGCTTCAACCATTGTCCCTTGCCAAACTGAGCCTCTAAATAATCAGTTTGGAATTGTTTGAAGGAGGAAGTGCTTACAAAATAGCCAAAGCCCTTCTCTGCACAGGAAACAGGACCTCTCCTCTGCACTTTTCCAGATGCCAAACTTTCAGCCAGGAAAAGGGCAAACCTGCTGCAAGCCACAGGCTATACCATGCTATCTGACAGTCTCCAAAGAATTAAAACAGCTGAGCTTTAAACACTTCTTTTGCCTCCCACCCTTCCTGCCTTTGCTTCTTTCTTTTGCTTCTTTGCTTTCTTCCAGGCAGTTACACTGACTGAAAAGGTTGGTTTGCATTCACTGGCCAGGTTTCTTCCTATCAGACACTCTGTGCAGGGGCCAAACCCTTTGAAACAGCTCCTCTGCCTGGGATCCTGCTGCAAACCTCCTTTCCTCCTACACCTCCCTCGCTCATCACATAATCAAAGAAGAATATTCACCTCCCTCTCCCACATGTGCTTCAGCACAATGGACCAGGCAACAAAAATTTACAAGCCAACAAGTAGAATCTTAAGTGCATCCACTGAAAAGGAGTTTGGGAGGCAGCTTCAGGACCCCTAAACAACCAAGCTTGTTAAAATGAATTTCTGCATGAGCTTGTTTCATTCACATTTCACTCATAACAAGCTTTGTGGGTACTGCCTGCCCTACTAAAAGTAATGAGCACAACAGAATTACAACTAATACAGAACTATTATTCTGTGTGACTCCATGCAGCAAGGGCAACGCTGCCTTCCTCAGTGCTTCCAAGCTCATTAGAGCCAGAAGCTATTTGTCAGTCTGTGATGCAGAGAGGTTATGGGCTAACAGATGCACAGAAGGGTGAGGATCAGCACAGCACCCAACTTTAGCAGCACAAAAATCACAAAAATCAGGCCCTGGCAGAGACAGCACTCCACAATAAACCCTGCACTGTCTACTGAGTACTGCAAAAACTGAGCCCACTTCAGGGTGTGACGATTACTTCAGGAGGCTGAAGTATCCAGGGCAGTTAATCTCTTATTGACTTGTAAGAGATTATTTTGGACTGTGCTAGGGACACCCTGTGCTAGCACAAATACTCCCAGTGAAAAGGAACCAAATTCAGAAAGCAACAGGAGGCTCACAGTGGTACAGTGGGTCAGAAACCACTCTGCAGTAACTAAAGCATGAGCAGGTCCTTCTGAAAGGTGTGACAACTGCCACAGCCTGACCCAATGTGCCCTGCTGGGTGTTTCCATCCCATATGATGATCTTTTTCTAGAGAGGCCAGAGTTCAGGGGCTTGGACTGAGTGCACTGCCCTAACTGCTAATTGTGTTCTACTGCCTCTTCATGCCACCCACACTGAAGGACTGGCCAAGGCTGGATTTTTGCCCTCTCCTCCAGCTGTGTTGTGGCTCAGCAATCTCTAATTGTCCTCTGCTTTTTTCATGGCATTTAATGCTGACAATCTCAACCCTAGAAAATGCTGCATGTTATAATTTGGTGTTGCTGCACACGTGGAATGGCCTTTCTCTCTGCAGAATCTTGAGAAGACACGCTGAGCTCCCCTGCTAAGATGTGCTGATGTGAATTCTCAGAGCACTGCAGGCAGAAAGGTCAAAGCTGAGTCATACCAGTATGATATAAAAGGGGCAATATCACAATTTTGGCAGATCACTTAATTCTCCTGCTCTCAACTGGGGCTAGCAATCCATGAATTTCTTTAGGTTTCAGTTGCAAGTATTGTTGTCTTCCCAAATTCCTGTACTTCATAAAATAGGATCTCAATACAGATGACAGACCACCACTGAGCCCAGACAGAACTATGAGAGCTCTACTCCTTTATCTACCTGTCAAAAGCCTGTGCTGGGATCCCACTGTCATGCCTACTCTTGCAGCATCACTGCTAAATCCAGATTAATGAGACTGGTTAGACCTTGGCTAACTCTGTCCAGATCTACTGTGGTACCTCTTCCATCTGTGCTCTCACACATTTCTAGTCAGAACAGAAATACCACTGAGGTCCAGCAAAGCTGGCTAACTTGATGTCCATGTCACTTGCTGCATGCTCTCTTCACACCACACTGTCTCTGGCTTTCAGGCTGTGCTGCTTGAGCCCAGTCCCTGCCCGAGGATAACTTAAATACAGCTATACAGACTCGGGAAGTGACTTCTGCACTTGCCTTAAAAACCAGGTGCTAGAAATCCCAAAATAGATTATTACACTGGAAACATACTCTCACAGGCTAGACTTTTTTTCCCCAAAACATTCATGCATGTGCTCTCACACAAATGAAACTCTGCCTGTCAGGAGCAGGAATTCTTCTTTCAACAACAGGACTTTCAGAACACCTGTAGCTCTGCACTCCTCAGGATGCTGTAGACACAGCAAACAGTTTGCATACTGTGTGACAAGACAGTTCATTTCCCTCAGGGTCAGAAATTATGACATTCCAGTGTCAGAGTCCCTGCCTGCTCCCCAGCCTAAGGGCTGTGTGGGGAACCTGCTTGAGCTAGCATTACTAAGCCATTATTTTGTATGTATGTATCCCTAAACATACTGTGATATCTGTCATGTTTCTGGCAGACAGTCAGCAAAGGATCAAAACTTCCACAGGAATTAGGATCATGATTCATTTCTAACTAGAGTTTCTTTTAAAATCCTAATCTTAAATTGTTTTTAGCTACAGTAACAATAATGTTCTCCATATTTTTAATTTTTAAAACACATAGTTATAAAAAATTTATATTGAAATCATTGAGAAGAGTAATTTTAAAAGAGCTGTAAGAACAGAAACATTTCTATCACTGACGTCTAGTTAAAAAGATTTCTTTTTCCTCTGGATTAGTTTACCATTAAAAAAAACAAAAAAGAGACTGTCCCTACAGGCACTGATAAGTTGATTTAACTAAAACACAAATACAAGTGCATGAACTTTGATTTCCTTAACATCAGTATTTCAGCAAATCTGCAACAAAAATATTTCTACAATGCAATATATGATAACATATAGCATGGATACTGCTGAAGTGCTGCCTGGGATGGTGTTCATGTATTTTTGCTATCATCAGCTTAATGTGCAGCATCAACCTAATGTGCAGCAAAACGCACTACTGCTCTAGTTATTAAAATATTTGTTTAGAGTGAGTGAATAAGATCACGTTTGAGTCACTAAGTACTCAGCATATTTATTTTAATGATTTCTTTTTTTTAATGAGCTGCAAAAAAAGCAGCTTTCCCTCCACCCATTTCTCCATCTCCAGAGCTGCCATTTGCTCAAAGCATCAGATGTTACCATGAAGGCTTCAAAAAAGTTGAGCATTCACTGTCTCTGTGAACAGTCCTGCCCAAAGAGGCCTCAGATGCACTGAAGGGGAGGTTGTGCCCTCCCTTGGTCCCATCCACCTCCTCAAGTGAAATTCCCATTGTGGAATAACCCTGGATGCATTCACCCTGCCCGGAATGCATGATCCTGCCCAGGGAAGGAGAATCCCTGGGCTTTCAGTGCTTGGCTCCAAGGTGCATTTCACCACTAAAACTCACCAGCAGCTTCACCTGCTGACTGACCTCCATCAGGCAGTTCTGTGTTTTCAAAGAAAGCAGCTTTTATTTAGCCAGATCATCTGATAAAACCAAAAATTAGCATTAAAACATTCCTCTTTTAGCAGAAAAAACCCACACCTGCTATCTAATGTAAATTGTAGGTGAGATGGAGCTTCCAACAGATCCTGAAGAAGTTTTAATGAATACTTAGTGGGACTTTAACAGGACTGACTTTGGGCACAGCAGCCCCTCAGAGGACAACAAACTTACAGCCTTCACCTATTTGGTAGAAATTGCTCATTCTGGCTGCCATCTGTGTCACACTGCACCCCCAAAATCCAGTGGATGTTTCTGTAATAGGAAAAAAGTTTCAATTACACCCTAGGACTTTCAAGAGAGAAGAACCAGAAACTTCTGCGCTTCACTCATCATAATTGGCCTGGTGCCAGCACAAAGGCACCTGCTGGATCTTTGAAATGTACCTCAAAACCTGTTGATGTATTTATTGGGCAGCTTGCAAAAAAACCCTCCTAAATCATTTACCTCAAAAGAAGGAGCACAAAGCTTCTCGGCGCATTTTCGGGGTGTCTTAGCAGGTACTAGGGGCTTCCCTGTACTGTGCATGGCTTTTGCTTTTTGTTTTGTTTCATTTGTTATTTTCTCTTTTATTTAAAACCTTTTTGCTTTTCCAAAACACATCCGATCCTGCTGTCTCACTAATTATTTTAAGTGAGATTATTTTAATTATTTTAAGCCATTTCTGGGAGGTTGCTGGACACCCCTGGAGTGCGTTGAACCCTCGTGGGGCTCACAACACGTTGGCCTCATGCAGAATTTCAAAATATCTGTACCCGACCTACGAGGGAAGCCTTGCAGAGTGGTAGGAGAAGAGCTACAGGCTGCCCAGAGGGTGCCCCAGTACTTGTTGCAACCCTGGCCACTGAGAATCTTAGGCTTTCTCTGCTGACAGCCCCTGACCCCCAAGAAAACACTGCATTTGACCTGAGGCTGTGGAGAAGGCTTCCAAAATTGAATGACAGAACTTGGTGTGTAGTTTAAATAGAAGTGTGTAATATCACACGGTAGAAAACTTAAAAGTTTCAGGTTTTAGAATATAGTAATATATATAAGGCAAGATAGAAGTTTTAGGGAGCAGGCTAGTCCGTCTTTTTCACCTTCTTCTTCATGGGTTTAAGTAGTATTTTGCAATTGGATAGAAAAGTTTGCATTGCAGGTTATGGGTGCTCAGTTATTAGGTTAAAAGTAAAAATAATTTAAGTATCATTTCTTAATTACACAGTTTATACTTAAAAGACCTTGTAAAGAAACAAAGAAAGCTCCATTTTTACTTTGTCAACTAAAAGTACCGTAAAACCCGCAACTTACAAAACTGTAATATAAAAAAGAATTAATGAACACCGAAGTCCAAACACAGAACACCACCTCGCTCATTTAATCCCAGCTCTAGCAGAAAGAGAGTAGCAATCAGCAATGCCTGACTGACCCGCTGGGCCGCAGGTCCGGCAGCGCCCTGTCCAGCGGCAGGCGGTCGCTCAGGTAGGCGTTGTAGCCGTAGTACTGGAACTGCTTCAGGGCCATGCGCCGCTGCTCGGGGCTCAGCTCCTGCCCCCAGTGCGCAAACAGGGACGAGTCCGTGAACGCTTCCCCAGGGCTGTCCTCCAGTTTGGGTGGAGCTTCTATGAGAGACAAAAGGGAACAACATGGATCCGCTGTTTCAAAAAGAGTTAACTTTTCTAACTTGCTGCCTGTAAATCTGCCTGTGACATGCCTTCACGTACTCTTGTGTCGGTGTAACTATTGGCACATAAGGCTGAAAATGTAATAGTCAAAGTTAGGTAGAAACAATTCTCTTTTATCACAATCTGACTGAAGGTCAGGACTGATAAACCCTAATGAATTAAATTTCAGGAGGAGCCTTATCAGAGAAGAACGTTATTTTGCTTTTATATTTTGCAGAGACAAGTCCATGAATACTTCTGCAGGGCTGTACTCCAGTTTGGGTGGAGCTTCTACAAGAGGGAAAGGCAAAAGGAAACAATAAGGATCTGCTGTTTTAAAAAGAGTTAACTTAGGTCCACTTGCTGCCCTTAAGTTCCTCCCGTGACATGCCCTCACATACTATTGTGTCAGTGTAACTACTGGCACATAAGGCTGAAAATGTAATAGTCAAAGTTAGGTAGAAACAATTCTCTTTTATCACAATCTGACTGAAGGTCAGGACTGATAAACCCTAATGAATTAAATTTCAGGAGGAGCCTTATCAGAAAAGAATGCTATTTTGCTTTTATATTTTGTAAACAGGGATGAGTCTGTGAACGCTTCCGCAGGGCTGTCCTCCAGTTTGTATGGAGCTTCTACAAGAGACAAAAGGAAACAACATGGATCTGCTGTTTCAAAAAGAGTTAACTTTTCTAACTTGCTGCCTGTAAATCTGCCTGTGACATGCCTTCACGTACTCTTGTGTCGGTGTAACTATTGGCACATAAGGCTGAAAATGTAATAGTCAAAGTTAGGTAGAAACAATTCTCTTTTATCACAATCTGACTGAAGGTCAGGACTGATAAACCCTAATGAATTAAATTTCAGGAGGAGCCTTATCAGAAAAGAATGCTTTTTTGCTTTTATATTTTGCAAAGAGGGACAAGTCCCTGAATGCTTCTGCAGGGCTGTACTCCAGTTTGCATGGAGCTTCTATGAGAGACAAAAGGAAACAATGTGGATCTGCTGCTTTAAAAAGAGTTAATTTTTTAACTTGTTGCCTCTAGGTTCTTCCCATGACATGCCCTCACCATATTCTCGTGTCGGTGTAACTATTAGCACATAAGGCTCAAAATTTAATACTCAAACTTAGGTAGAAACAATTCTTTTCTATCACAATCTGACTAAAGGCCAGGCCTGATAAACCCAAATGAATTAAATTTCAGAAGGGGCCTTATCAGACAAGAATGCTATTTTGCTTTTATATACTAAGATGAAATATTTCATTTCAGCCTGGATTATCTTGCTAGGAAAAAGACCGAAGTTCTGAAGAGGAGAAACAAAGCATCTGTACATAATGCACAAAATGACTGCCAAAGTCCATGTGTAAAATAAGTTCTTCAAAGCTACATATTCAACACAGAGAAAATTCACTGTACTAGGCATCCGTGTTTAAACAGCAAACCAATTTCAGTCATGCAATAACTTTTTGTTCAATTTTCCTAATCCAGCCTATTTGAATTTTTGGTTTATATTTAGGTGCACGTGATGATGCTACTGGGATGATCACTCTGACTATTTGCATGATTAGAAAAGGTTTTCATTTCACAAGGCCACATCTCTGGCTGCTATGCCAAACAGAGAGGAGGGGGAAAGATATACCTAGAACTCAATTTAAGAAGAGCTCCAATACAATGAAATCACAGCATTCATTCTCAATATTTAGTTGCACAGAAAGTCTGTTCAAGGTGACTTGTGAGCTCTCTGTGACTGACAGATCACATTTGAACACATAATCTAACCAAGAGAACCCCTTGTTTCTGTAAACACTTTATAATCCACAGCACACTCATAAAGCAAGATCAAATGCCTTACTTGACTCTGATTTGTCAACATAAACTAGAGTCACACCAAGAAAAAATATCTCCTTTTTCTGGAAGTTCTTATTATTTATCAACAGTCACATTAACAGTGACCCAACCAAATGAAGAACTCTCCTTTCTAAAGGGTCATACTTACAAACACAGAGACATATGAAAATTAAAGTGAATCTTTGGAAAATCTGTTAATTGTCCCCAAAGTCCTCTTCAACACCCAGAGTCACCTACAGGCCTGAGAGCTGACTTAACCTTCATGGAAGCACCTAAAGACAACAACAGTTTATGTACTAGCAGAATATGTCATCAGAATCCTGGCTCCCAAAGAATGCCAGGAAGCATCCTTTGATCTCCTACTAAAAAGAACCCAAAATGCAAAAACATAAATTGAGAAGACTAGGCTATTTGATTTGTTCAAGATGTTCTCCCTTTTTTCCCTGACAACACTGACAGGAAACTAATGGCACTTGCTTCCTACACTATGTTCCGACCTCTGTAAATATGAAATGTTTCTTTACTCGTTAAAGAACTGTCTCCCAGCTTGAACTCAGCAATCAGCTCTAACTCTTCTAAGATGAAAGACAAACTAAACTCTCAGTCGAAGGAGGAAACTACTCTGACAGGCCCTGCTACCACACAGATAAATGCCTGAGAGAGGAGCTTGGCAACTACAAAAGTTGGACAAACTCAGATCATTTTAGAGGGTCCTAACTTGAAAAAGGCAGAAAAGAATTTGAATACCAGTTCAAAAATGACAGCAGCATAGGAGGTCACAGATGTCTCTCTCTTTTCATGGACGAAGAGCCATCCCAGAAGCAAGTTCCCTCACAGACTCACATGGGTATATATTGAATTTTATCTAATGATTTTGTGGGCAAGAGCATTTCCTGAAGTGATCTGTGAATCTCTTGCTGTTTTCTGATTGAAAAAGTGCTCAGTAATCCAGGCTGTATCTCAGTTTACGATTTTCCAGTAATGGATTTCTGTGAATTTAGTTCACAAGCTCTACTAAACCACTTACCAAATGCAGCACATTTTTTGTATGCTAAGCGAACATGTTGTTTCAATACATTGCTCTACAGGAAAAAAAACCTAAAAAAACATTAGCAGGAACTTTCAATTACAATTCCAATCAATGGAATTAAGCACGCATCTCTGATGACAAAGCCTTTCTTTCCTTTATTTGGCTAAAAACCCTTGGGAGAAGAAACTTTCTTCAGCCGGTCTCTCATAAGAAATAAAAATAATGATTACAGATCATCAGCTGCCTTTGGACTAGTCAGCAAGAGCATTTGATGCCTTGGCCTCTGTAAACAAGTCATGGCCACAGCCAGGCCTCCTTCCCACTTGCTCCTGCAGTCACAGGATGATGCTGGGGAGCAAAGGCTCAAAGGTGAGCAGTACTGCCTGAAGCAATACAAAAGCAGGCACATTCATCTGCTCAGCTAGTACCAAAAAGGAAAGATCAGTTCCATTTCTCCTGTGGGAAGAAAGCCTGCTACACCTGCAGCATGTCACTGCAAATGTTATCAGGAGGTTCTCCCCACATTAACTCTGCACACCATGCAAAGCTGTACCCAGACACAAGCCTGGTATTAACTCCTGGCAGACTGATACCCTGCAGTTAAATCAATTAGTAGCAGAGATTCATTACACAGATGTCAGCTGGCTGCACATCTGGGCCAAAGTCTCCTTCCTGAAGACTGCCTTGTCATGGCATCAGCCTGGAGTTAGTCACACACACTGCTTACCTGAGCCAAAAACCACAGTTTGTTTTCCAAAATTATCTCTGTCTCTTTAGCACATACTCACATTTCCTAGTTATGCAATTAATGTTTATATGAATCTATTGCTTCATCTGATCTCACTGACCAGCCTTCAAGACAGAAATTTACTCTCCTCTTCCTACTGCTCACTGAATAAAATAAGTCAGAGACACCAAATCAAAAGACATCACTGAGATAATAAGGGACAGACATTTTGTTGTCTGATTGCTGCTTTGTTCTATGACCTCTGAAGAAAGCAGATATTTCATTTATTACCAATTAACACAATCATTTAATTAATAACTTTGATTTAATCTCCATGAAAGCCTTTGAAGCTCATTAAGAGAGCCTCATTTTTTCAGCCCCATCCAGATTCCAACATTTCTTCCTAAGAAAAGTTATCATGAACAGGTTCACAATTAAGAGAAAGCATCAAGTCAGAAAAGGGTTGCAAAAATAGTTGCAGAGACAGATTCAGACATGCTGTTTGTTCTCACAAGTACCTATGTTTTGTTTTGGTTCTACCCCTTATTTCACTGCAGGTCTATCCACAAAAGCAGCAGTGTTTGACACCAAAGCTTTGGCATCGTGCAAATGCCTTCCATGGAGACAGAAGTGCTTTACAAAGCCTGCAGTGTAACCTTATCTGCCGATTTCATCAAGTGCCAGTAACAAGAAGGTAGACACAGTAAGTCAGCAAAAACACCCCCATGTCAGCTAAAGGACACGCAGAAGGCATCAACAATCCCTGCACTGACCGAGACATGCTCAGGTGGAACAGGCTGCTCACAAAAAGAAGAATGAGCTGGAGATGTAGGAGGAAAGGCTTTGAACACGTGTTCCCCCAAGTTCTCCAGTGCCTGACCCTTTGATTTCCCAGCCCAGAAAGGAAGGAACAGGCCATGGCTACAGAGGTGATGCCACAGCTGTGCCTTCCTCAGCGTGCAAGGAGGACTCATGATGACCATCATTAAGGCAAAACAAAGCTCAGCTCTCTCATGAGACCTAATGGCCTCAAGCTCTGGCTCCCAACACTCAAAAAATCTATATTCTATTTCCTGCAGGCAGTAGCCTTTCAGCTTTCTATGGAAGGGAGGATCTTTTCATCCTTTTCCTCTGCAGGAGCCCTTCATCTGTTAGGCAATCCATACCCTCCCCACCCTCTTGCCAGAGGCTATTCATTGTGACAGGTGAAAATCCCAGACTGGCACTGGGTTACAGAGCCATGATACACTGCTTAAAAGTGTGAAAACTTCACCTAAACTTTGTCACACAGCAAGATACACAGAGGAAAATCCCACTTTCAAAAATCTATTGTAATTCATGAAAACACCTTATCAGCATTCTCAAAAATTGCAGTTTGACAATTCCTGCCTTGCACGGCTGCTCCCGTGCAGGAGCCTGCTATAAATCCTGTATCAGATGAGTGAACCTCTAAATGAAAACATCCTTGTTGGCACAGCGTGGTGAAACACCGACAAGCACGAGCAGAAGCAGCTCGCCAAGGTGCACCACTGCCTCAGCCACGGAGAAAAGGATACTCAGAAGACAAAACATTGAAGGTTATAGTAACAGGTCTTCCCTCAAAAAAGTTATTTTACTTATTCTCTTGCCTTCCCCAAAAAATTACAATTCTGCTGGCAAGGTGTCAACATTTGTCAAGCTTTGTGCTGAAAAGTGAACGTCACTGTTTTGAGTATTCAAGTTAATTCCTCTTGGCGTTCTAGTCTTGTTCCCGAAGAAATGACTTTAGCAGAAGTGCTCCCAAGAAGAAATGCAGTATCCAAGTGGGTTAAATTCTTCTACTACTGCTTCCTTACAGCTTAGTAAGTCATACTGAAGTTGCCAGGGATCCTCAGAGAGACTGACAGAGCCTGTCAGACCCTGTCTGCACAGATGACAGAGCGGCAGAGCCCTGATCTTAAGAAAAAATAGACCTGATCTGAACTACATGCAAAACACACAACCATCCGGAGAGGATTCAGCTCCACATCCAGTCTTGGCACACCCTGTAGTTAGTGACAGATCAGACAGACAGGGATTGGGGAAAAAAAAAAAAGAAGAAGAAGAAGAAAAGTGATCCTCTCCTCAACAGCTGTCAAGAAGTCATGATAACACTATGAACACTGTACAATCAGACAAAACTTTAAAGATTAAACTGTGTGTGACAGCACAAATAGAAGGAATAGAAGGAAATACTAAAACTCTCTCAAATTTTTCAGAACTTGAAACATAATTTAGATGCTATTAATTTAGATGCTACCTTTACTGTATTTAAGCAGCCACTGCACAAACATAATGGTACAAGCTATTAGCACGCTACTAACATACATTTTCATTTGTTTCTGTTTGGGTTTTTTCTTTTCTGATAAATAATCTTGTGCTTATTGTGCATATAAGGGTGGAAATTCAGCCTAGCACCCAACAAGGACAGACAGACATTCATGTAGAGAAGGTGGATGTTCCCTGCCCTGGCAGACCCTGATAACCCAACAGCTCCTAAAAAGTCATAGCACAGAAGTTCCTGTAGATTTAGACGGAGTTCCTTAGTTTGGAGATGACTCCCAAAACACGCTCAGTGGGTCTTAAGAGAAATCTGAGCATTCTGAGACTTCTTCAGAACTTGTTAAAGAGCCCTCAGAACCACAAGCACCAAACCTATCAATTGCTAATTAACCAGCAAATTCCACGATAGTGGCTATTTCCTGTGGGTAAGAAAATGCATAGGAGAAAAACCAAATGTTTATTATTGTTATCAAGTCAATGCTAAAATGTATGATGTGGGTGCACACAAACAATGTTTTATGGGAACAAGATCTTGGTAAGGGCTCTATATTTCTTCTGTATGCACTCCATCTGGCCTGTTCTGATCTGAAAACACTATAAATCCTGGCCACTGTTGTTCCTACTAGGTATGTTCCCACTACCAGCCCATTAAATTCCCCTTTAGCCATAACTGTGCCATGGATATGAATCAGGCCAGACAGGTCCATGCATCATCCTGGCCAAGTTAACATAAAGTTACTACAAGCCTGGACAACTTGAAAACGGGGTGAGAGCTTCTAATTTACTGGAACGGGGTTATCTAAGGAAATATAAATTTGCAAGTGCAACACATTTCCCATCAGATGAAGACATAGAACTCTCTGACAGGTACCAATACTGCACTTTTAAGGCTTTCTGTACCCATTGACATCAATATTTTGTCTGGGACCAATTTTGTTTTCTCCAATGTGTACAAGGCATATTTTCAAAAAACACACTATGGGGATATTAAAGACTAAGGAGTAACAAGTTCCAAGTCTTCAGACTTTCAACTAAAACACAATTTCAGCTTGTCCTAAGCAATACCTCTCTGCATTCCTTCCACTTGGAAACTACATTTTTAAGACAGCATCAATTCATTTAAAGCAACACATGAGTTTTTAACTACAGATCTCCAAGATAAAAGATGGTCAGAATAATTATTTGTTGACTATAACTTAAAGGATGACCAGTTTCATTAAAAGAAATACGTTTTTACTGGCAAAGTTATTTTTCTCATTTCAAATAATTCTGTACTTAAGGCATTAACTTAAACCTAATCTGTAGGCAAACATACCACAATTTTTGGAATAACAGTCTAAAAATACAATAATATTGTGCCAAAACCTGCCTGAAATTGCCTGAAAATTGACTTGGTGAACTTATTCAGTTGTGATACACAAATCTCAGTATCACAAACTGCAGTGGAAGTGCCCTGAGCCAGCAGTGGTACCCATAATGGAAAAAGAAGAATGAGATGGGCCACAATTACTTCCCCAATTTTTCAGCCAAGCAGAGGGACAGCCTTGTTTCAGGCCATGGTTCTGGTTCTGAGGAATAAACCCCCCTGCCATGCTGATTAGATCAGATTGTCAAGGAAAATGCTGGACCAGTTTAAACTCATAATTTCTGATCTGTGCAATCATGTGAGAATTATTGCACTGGCCTAACATGTTTCCTGTCTTGGATGAAAAAGACATCATGTTATCATCACAGGTAACTGCCATTCTTTCAATTATTTGTGATAATATTTTCAAGATGCCCAGGAAATTTTATGATAGTGAGACCTGTACAAATGAAAAGAAGGTACAAATTCAACCCCAATTTTGTGAAACCAACAGGTTAGTTGGTTATACTGGGTATTTTTTCCAGTTAAGAGTGGAAGACAACAGAAATTCACAGATGAGAGACCAGTTTGCATCCCAGAAACAGCTGTGCCAAAAACTGAGATTGCTTCTCCTTGATGCTCAGGCACAAAGCTGAATTTCTAATGACAACTTTCCTCACTTCCTTATCACCATAAAAGAAATAAGTGGAAACAAAGGAGATTTATATATAAAGAGCACCTTGCAAAGGCAACAGAATAAACCAGGCTCCACATTAGGGGTTGGATTATGAGACCTCTCAAAGCACAGCAAGTTCCAGTGCAAGAAAGAAGATAAAAAGGTTCAGAATATTCCACTGATTGTAACTGCACCTAAATTTAGGCATCTGCTAATGGGCTTACTAAAAAAAGGAAACTCATCTGCATTTAATGAATAGCAGACCACATTTTTCTGCGGGATTAGTGGAGTTTGCATCTGTGCAGCTGAGAGGCTTTAAAAGCTCAGCGTGTTTTATATCATAAACCCAAATTCATGTCACCTGGAGTAAACATGAAAGGCACTTAACTATTTTGAAAACGATTTTGCCAGGAGCTGTCAGGCTGTGACACAGCTAATTGGTCATATACATACAGCTTTTCCTTTTATACAAAGCTGAGTACTCACACCACAAGTAAAGTTGACACAAGGAAACAGAACTAACTCTCTTCTACAGTCACCCAACTCAAAGCACCAAAAATAGGCTTCCTCTTTCAGTAATCACACAAAATGAGATTTTTCTCTGCTTGCCAGGCTGTACTGAGCTCCCTTGGATTAGTTCCTCTTCAACAACTTCCATTCAGTTCTTTCAGTCATCTGAGGAATTTCGCTTTGGCCATTTCTTCCCGAACACAGAAGTTTTGCAGAGCAACAGCTCCCTCACTCAAGACATCCTTTTCTCTTTTCCCAAGTGCTTCCAGCACTGGACATGGTAATCTGCTTCACCCCTTCCACCACTGTGGTCTCACCAACACCTCAGTACACAAACATTTGGCTAATTGGGCCTCTGCTTGCCAGGGCTCCTAATTAAAGAGTGTTTCCCAAACACCTGCAAGCAATATTGCCAGTGGAGCTACTTCACACTTCCAGGGATTTTCCTCAGCTACCCCAAGAGACAGAGATGAGTTTCAGTTTTAAAAGGAACCTGAAGGATTATGAAGAAGAGCAGGACTGCTCTGAAGAGCCAGAGTGCTCTTCTGTAAAACCATCTTCCATTCTCACTGTCCCTGTCATGCTCACAGCACTGGATGCAGACAAATGCAGCAGCAGGGACATTTTAAAGGTTTGCAAACTACAATTTAAAATAAAACAAAACCAAACCAAACTAAAACTAAGCATAACAGCTTCTCCTCTTGGCAGAAAAACATGAATGACAAATTAAAAGCACTCCCTCATCTCTGATACCAAGCAGATGATTTGTGTAAATGTTAACATCAGCAATACAACAAGCCTATCATGATGTCAAGAACTCTCCTTGAAATAGTAGGAAAAAATTAAAGAAAATGCAATCAAATTAAGTTCTCTGGTTTCACAGGTATTTGGGTAAATGATGTGAGATGACACTTTAGCCTAATTTTGGAAACAGGACAGTAAGTCAAAAAAAACCATGCTCAGAGGAGACACCAAACCATGTGGACAAGCAGCAAGTCTGCATCAACAGAAGGCAAAGAGGAACTTGGAGATTTTCTAGACTGCACCCAGCAAATACTTTGGTTTCTTACTATTCTCAGCTCACTCTCTACAACTAGGAACTTGGAGAAACATCTATTACCTGAGAAATTTTCTCTACTGTCTTCATTTAAGAACTGCAGAAAAAATGGCTTCAAACTTACAGCATTTTGCATTTCCTTTGCAACTTTAAAAAGCAGACTAATTTTAAAAAAAATCTTTTTGAAACTGCATTAAGTTGACTGTTCCTCTGCTCTGGTTGTGTGAAGAATGGGAACATCTGGCTGGCTGGTTATTTCTGCTTTGTTTTTTGGGGGGGGTTTCTTCTCTGTTGTGCANTGTTTTGTTTTGGTTTTTTTGGTAAGTCATCATAGCCCTGTCAGAATTTTAATAAAAACAAAGAAACAAGAAAACTCCCTCCCAAAAAAACAAGACAAAAAATACAGCTAGATTGGACAATGAAAAAACTTACAACTAGAGTTTTAAACAGAAATAAGAGGCAAGAGGAAAAATGAGGAAGCCAAGAAAAAAATAGAATTACTGCCAAAATAGGAAACTAAATGAAAATGTTGGATAATTCAATTTATTATGCTAGATAAAATGGGCAATTTAGTTAGTAGTTTCTCATCATAAGACTACAGATTTCCCTGCAGATCCTCTGTGAGTTTAGTGTGAGAAGCATTATTGAAAAGGTCTGAGATTCACAAATCAACCTCTTGCATGTGCTAAATCAACACAGAAAAAGAGAAGTAGAAACATCTTCTACAGTTTTTAATTTATTACCTTTCCTGCAACATAAACCAAAGTTATACTTTGGTAAAATTCAGACACATCTTTTTTCTTCCTGCCCTCACCCCACACCTGATGATGAGCTTCTGGTAAACCCACAAAGCAAAAAAAGGATGAGGGGGAAAAAAAGCTCCATCCCTTACTGACATATATTTTGGAATTGTGCAAAAATTTTCTTCTCTTTTTTCTTAAATAACCCATTGTATCACACATCCTGAAGACAAAATCAACTTGTTCATTTTGTCTTGAGATAAAAATCAAGACTTTTTGTTAAGAATGGTTCCAGCCCTCAGCAGCACAGCACTCCAATTTAATCCAGGTCAAAGGAGCACTGTGCCTCCTGCACTGCACCCACAGAAACACCCACACCTCACTGAATTCCCACTGAGTCACTGTGTGCACTGGTAACAAGTGCTTAACTGAGTGGGAACAAAATCCTACTGATTTCTACCAGGTAACGAGCTAGAAGAGCATTTAAAATATTCTACTACAGGTAAAATTCTCATGTAAGCTACATCCAAATGGGCAGGAGTAGAGGTTGCTTTATTTTTAAAAGCTGCTGAAGGATACCACAATTATATTTCATGTGTATTAAACAGAGGAGAGCACTTAGGAGATATCTCATATGCACATAATCCCAGAGAGATGCTTACTCATCCCAGCTGCTCTAAACTGAAACAGAATTATCCAGGAGTGTTAGCAAACATCAGCAAAACACCTTTAAAAAAGGGTAATTAAAACAGACTTCCACCAGTTTTGCAGAATATCTTTAGTACTAGACAATCAGAGACTTTATTATTTATTACCATTACTTGTAGTAGATACTTTTTAGGATAGATACCAGAAGAATATATTCTGATAAATCAGCTGAGAATGGTGAGATATCCAATTCTGAAATTATATCATGCTTTTAGGAATTGTTAAGCATGATAACAGACTTCATTAATCCTGAGGTTATGTCCAAAATGAGCAGTGGTTTTTTTTCATTTGCTCCACCTGCCCTGCAGGTGTTTGAAATCCGCAGGGCTTGTGAATTAATTACTGATCAGTCACTGGGGTGGGATGGGCTAATTAAACCCTATTTGAAAAAGAAAAGAATGAAAAAATCACTTTACCATAAAAGTGGGGATATTAACTGCACAGCACTAGTGAGGGAAGAAGTTCTAGAAGCAGCCAGCCCTGAACAGAAGTGCAGGGAGAAGCTGATGTCCCTTTGGAATCACTGTTCATCAATAAAACCAATGATTTTCTATATTCAGAGTGCAAATGATTTGCTCTAACAGCAAATGAAGTTTCTTAGCAGTTTGTTTCCAATTAATCTTCGCTCCTGGAGAAAAGCTGCCCTTTAATACTTTGACACTGAAACACAGTCGGCAGTCAAGTAAAGGTAACGGCAGTAAAGGCTCCAGGAATTTTGTAAACAAATCCTAGCTTGAGGCAGTGTCAGAGAATTAAATGTTTTACCTGGAAAATGGAATATTTTCATCCAATAAAAAGGAAAAAATTATGAGATGAATTGAAGCAAATTAGGAAGCAGGAGGTGATTTCCCTGGCAGGAGAACTAATGCTCATTGCCATAGTCCTAACAAACAACTCCAAACCTTAGCCAGAAAAAATTCCCAACCCCCCCACAGCGTTTCTTTGTGTCCCTGGTGAAGAGGATTTGATAAACCTGCTGGGGAGGCACAGCTTCTTCCATGAGCAGAGCCACAATTTGGCTGGAATTTTGTAATGCCTCTACTTTTCTGTCCAGCTAAATGCACCCACGCAATCTCTCTCCATGTTTAGCCAATGTTCATTGTGTGGAAGAGGCCAGCAGGGGCTCAAGAGTTGGAGATTTAAATCCCAGCTTGCTTCTGCATGTTAAGTTCACTTACCAGAAAAATATAAAATATATAATCTGCATTTTAAGAGTTAAACACTCCCAGATAGAAAGTTTTGAGTGGGCTACCCAGGGCCAGAAACCTTGCCAATGCTTATCCAAACACTCCTGAAAGAAACAGACACTGACACCAAGGGAACTCCTACACCAGTCTGGCTCCATCCTAGTTTTGGAAGAGTGGCCTGCTAAAAGGTTCAGCAGAGCAGTGTTTCTGACTGCTATTAGCATCTCTCTGCAGCTGCATCTCTGCCAATGTAGGAGTCTTTAAAAAAAAACATGCAAGGAAATACTGATGAGATCTTGCTCATCCCATATGATTTACATAAGAGTAGGCTGATCAGAATCAGAGAATTGAGCAAAAATCTGGTATGGTTTCTTCTCCAATAAATGTTGTTCCAGAAGGTTCTGTCCCTTCAGACGTTTGCACTGATAGCACTTTGTTTATGCACTTTCCTCCAAAGGGCTAGGAAGCTGTGAAGGAAGGGGTGTCTGTTTTTCCATCATCACTTTTTTTGCTTCATTTACCACCAGGTACTCCAGTTCCCCAATATTCCAAGAAGTGGAACCACAGACACCAGATTTCCACTTATTTAGGTCCTCAGCATCACCTAGGATCAATGGAAGATTTGTCACTGGTATTTTCCTGTATATTCTTCAGTCTAATTTTACACAATCTTCATAAGCCAAACTGTCCACAGCCAGCAGCACATCCTTTGGAGGATGATGGCTGAATTGGGAACTTAGACTAAGCCTTAGACAACTTTTCTCCTCTTGCTGCTCCACATTACCCTTCAACAGTGGTAAAGGAAAAAGAGGATTTAGTTTTCTTCCTAAAATAATTCCTTGATTATCTCTGCACAGCTGAGCTCCTGCAGAAAAGCCAGAATGTTTTCCCCCTGGATCTCATTTTGCCATTGTAAAACAGGAACAGCAGCACATCCCCTGCCTTGCAGGAGTATTAAAACAAAGCTACACTTCAGAGCTGCTCAGTACCAGCCATCACCGAAATGCTTACAAAACCAATAAAATTCTTCTTTCTTCTCATTAGCAAAGACGTTAAGATCAGCCACTTTTCACCAATTCCTCTGCATCAGCAGACAGGCTGCACCACCCCCAGTCCTCAATTGCTCGCTGTCCCTGCCCCACAAGAAGTTAATCCCGACAATGTTGGTTTGGCTCTTTCCAATCCACCAGGCTCCAACACTCTCTGCATTACAAGGAGCAGATGTTTATGTTACAATTCCATTTCCTTAACTAGTATCAGAGGATTTGTCCTGGGCATAAGGAGATTTACTAGATTTTTCCCAACCTCTTTAGAGCGTGGCTTGTGAGGAATATCAGATATTTCCGTAGCACCATTTTCCCTGCAAACAGTCACGTGGACTCACATATTCACTGTCTCACACCCTGGTAAAAATTTGGTTCTGTGAACAACAATTGTTACCAAGAGGGTTTCCATTCCCAACTGACCAAATCATACAGCAGGTTAGAATATACTGCAGGCAAATCATTTTGTTCAGGCAAAACCCCTTCCTTAAACTATCTTTTAGCCCTAACATGTGCCTTTCTCTGCTTAATTACACAGCCTGCTTTGCCCCTCTCTTTTCCCATTCCCATTTTTTTTTTCTTGCTCAGAGGTATGCAAACCATCTGTGCAGTTAACGTGGTCTAATAACTATCTGCAAATCTGCTCCCTGAAAGTGACACTACCAAAGCTGGGAGGCCAAACAGTACCAGCTACTAAGTGTTATGATTTATTCTTGTGATGCTAGAGCATTCAAAATGTCTCTGAAAACATACTTAAATTTTATTCTCATATCACTTGCACAGTGTAGAAACATATGCTTGTTTTATCACTTTTTTTTTTTTTTGCAAAATTTAAGTGTTTGGGATAATTAAAGAAACTCCAGGGAATTTACATGCTCCACTTACATGTAGAGGAAGATTCCAGAGTCAAAAGATACACCCTTGGCCCACAAAACACCAAAATATGTTTACAGAGTCTCTGAAAGTGTCTCTCCTCAAATTTTCACACTGTTTTCTGTCAGACTGTATCTTGGAAATCTGGTTTAGAGATTCACATGAAATTCTTCATGTTACTTTTTAAAACTGGATTAGCAAATGTACAAGGGTATACCCTAAGTGAGATGCTACTTACACAGTCATGCCACCAGCCAGAACTTGAGTAAAGAGCACTGTGAGGCTGCAGGAGAAACACTGACACAATCTGACTCTGAATGCTCCTGATGAAAAGAACATGTGCAGCTTTCCAGTCACAAACAAGCATTGGAACCAGAGCAAAGACATGCTTTTGACCAAAGCTAAAACCTGTCTGATAAAAAGAGACCCCTTTTCCATG
This sequence comes from Pycnonotus jocosus, assembly GCA_013400435.1. Taxonomy (NCBI): domain Eukaryota; kingdom Metazoa; phylum Chordata; class Aves; order Passeriformes; family Pycnonotidae; genus Pycnonotus; species Pycnonotus jocosus. Next base: position 2,262 of record VWYP01014865.1, on the reverse strand, counting down.
TTTTAGGGGGGAAAATAATTTAAATACACTCAACAGACTCATAGAAGTTTCTTTGTTAATAGCATTTTCTTCTGGCAGCTCTCATACGCTGATGCTCACAGCTTCCAGCGCTTTAAAAAAGCCATCTTCTATAAATCTTTAAACTTCTTTAAAACTTCTATTTCTGATTATTAACATTAATCTCAGCACAGCCCTGAGTATTAGGATATCTCTTAACATATTTCTTACAACACATTTTTGCCATTACAAGGAATGGTAGAAGCAGAGAACAGGTAAGAGGAAGAAGAGGAAGCACTTTCATTACATTCCCTCCAACCAGCAGTGCAGAGCCACTGTGTGCAAAGCAGTAAATTATGCAGGGCGAAGAAAGTCAATGTAAATCTCTTTTCTCTTGGAGTAAAAGGATGCTTTACACACCACAGTGTTGCTCCTTTTGTTTTCTGCAGTGACTATTTTCCTGCTGGGGACCAACTCAGCCCTTGCTAATGTTTAATTTAGATACTAATTTCTAAACCACACTTTTGAAGCAAACGGTCCTTAGTGGAGAAGATAAAGCCTAAAGGATACACTGAAACAGTAATTCCAATATTATTTTAATATTTAAGGAAAGGGAGTTATTCTTTCACGAGTATCAGTTAAATGAACAGCTTTATATAAAGTACATTCAAACTACAGGACTTACAAAATTTTAATGTATCTTTCCAAGAGGTAACAAGACATACTGACAGAGGAAAATAGCACTGCAAACTAAGGAGGGATAAACCAAAACTTTGTTTAACTTGTGACTGGCTGATGGATGATCATGTCTTGCCAATGCTTAACTGGATTTCTAAGGTCTACCTTTTAACATCATCATCTGTTTGTCTTTTAGCCATACTTGACAAAGAAAATTAATTAGTTTGGATTTATGCAAGCTTCTTCACAGAATTTCAATGGATAAACACGTAATTCTATTTTTTAATTTAGTATTTCCCATTAGAAAAGAACAGGAGAGTGAGAAATGAGATTCTGTCATATTTGTCACATAATTCCATTTGATGTCATTCCTCTTTCAGTGATTTCTATCCACATAATTTAATAGCTCATTAACATATTACAGCCACTGAATCTCAAACAGCTGGTAATGATCATATTTCAGAATCTCTTAGCATCCACTTGCTATGATCTTGTTCTTCCCATCTTCCATCTGAACCACTTCCAGCAGATCAGTGGGGGGAAAAGTGTGATTAAAATTAAAACAGCATGGCAGACTTGCACTGTAAAAAACAACACCCCAAATTTTCAGGAGGACATGGCCAAACAACATAAATAGGTTTCTATGCAGCTTTTAGTAATACTTTCCACATGCATTATTTAAAAACAACCATACAGGTTAAGTTGTTAAAGCTTTTTTCTTCTCATTTTTTCAAATATTTAAATAATGCCTTCTCCTGTAAGGGACATAGCTCTGCCTTTGCACCTAAAATCATCAGTATTTCTTTTATCTCAGGTGCTGCCCAGATCATACTCTAAATATTAAATACAAACAGTCTTTATTATTAGAGTCAAGAGTATAAGCACAGTTAACGGAGCATGAAAACACATATGGATACCTCACCCAGGAAACCAAGCTGCATTTTCTGCCCCCCATCTCATTTTTCTCCTCTTATTTCTCAGAGCAGCTTCCAAACAAGTCAGTGTAAGAAGCAGAAATATTTATCCTGTAAGTCTGTGAAAAACTAGCTCTGGAGGACTGAAGACTCCACAAGATCATTTGCATTCTCCTTGTAACTACTGTTGATTCTCCATGATAAATCCAGGCAAAGTCTGGACTCTTTCCAAGGTCAGGGAGGCCACTGTACATTATTATTAAGATTAATGCCTATTTACACAAAGTCTTATCTCATAACTTATTCCCTCAGATCAGGAAAGCAAATTACTCTCCTTCTCCTGTAAGGGACATACACTGTCTGCAATTTCTGTTTTCACAAAGAACAACCTGACCCCCAGCCTTCAACACAGCAACAAAAACAAAATCACAACAGCCACGTGACACTCCAGCTTCCATTTAAACAAATAGTCTTTGATACCCAAACTTACAATTTTCACAGCTTATTTTGTAGTCAGTGCTTAATGAAAAATTGACTCAGATACGTTTTCCCATAGCAGCCATAGCATAATGGGGGTTTTTTTGCTTAAAAATAGTTTCTCAGAATCACAGAACATTTCATCTCACCTTGGAAGACACCCATAAGGATCACCAACTCCCTGCTCCTGGCAGGA
>VWYP01014864.1:58121-86158 GCA_013400435.1 Pycnonotus jocosus | reverse complement strand
TATATATAAAATACACTTCAGTAACAGCTGCCTACCTTGCCAGTCCAAGGTGGGAATGACACAGGAAAAGTTGGAGAGAGGAGTGCTAGAAGATTCAGCTGCAGGAGTGGGAGATATGCTTTAGTCTCTGCTGGAGCCAGCAGGTAGTCAGAAAAGCGTGAAATAATCTAGATAACTTTTTACTTTCCTATACTGAATTTTCTACATGCTCTTTTCCAATTAACCTGCTGAAGTTAATGTAATTAATCTCTTGTGCTTTGATGGGACATAGGTTTAAGTCATTCCTTGAACTAGAGACAGACCAAGATTTTTTATATGTATTATTCAATGTAACATTATTAAGCCCTTTTAAAAAGATCAGTCACAGCATCTGAAGGTATGAATTTATATGGCAATAGATTCCTTGGCCTAGCTATATTTACCAACAAAATAATATAGCATACAAAAAAGCCAGCACTAAACAAATGATGTAGGTTTAATTAATGTTACTGTGTATAAACCACAGTAAGGTTCATTCTTCTCAAAATCACATAGAAGGTTCTTTTGATTTTAGTGTATTAAAGTGTTTCATTTTCTATTTCACTCATTTTATGTCAGTCCTGAAATGACTGGGCTGAGCTGTGGGACTGTAAAGAGATGTACGTATGCTTATATAGAAAGGTTTTTTCTTGGTGTTTCTTAGTTGTTTTGTTTGGTTTTGGTTTTGGTTTTTTTTCCTCAGCCTACTGAATTTTCTAAAACGTTTACTGAGAGATGCCCAGTACTCTCAGTTCAAATGAAGCAATCAGGTCTAAACAGCATTGACTCAGGGGGTAGCCCTCAGCGATAAGCGCTAGTCTATTTAGACTGTTCTCTATTCTGTTTAGGCGTTTCTTCATTTCAGACTACATGGGGTAAGGGCAGGAGCGAGCACAATGATGTGGCCTCCGTCCTAGGCCTCAGAGCATACCCTGTGACATGGCCCCAGGCTCTTTTCTATTAAGCTGACCTTATGTCTCAAAGCCTTATGACCTGTGACACCACTCAATTGTTATTTAATCAATTCAGTCAAAATTAAAAAGGTGTATTTTTATTTGCCTTAACACCTTTTCTTTCTGGTATTTGTTTAGGTGACCTTTGAGTATTGGATTTCAGCTGTCAATAACACACCTCATGCCAGATTGCTTTTTCTAATAAATAATGAAGCAACTTCTGAGGATTATTTGGATTGCATTGATGCCAGTTAGAAATAGTCTGCAAACATAGCCCAAAAAGAACAATGAAGCTGCATATTCAGAGACTATCTCACAGGCAGCACAGCAGGAGAAAAGAACTGTAGGCAATGACTGAAACCAAAGCCCCTAAAATTTTCACAAAATTACCTGTATAGAATTTTCACCTTGAGACTGAATTTAAAACAAAAGGCTTTCTTCTGCTTGTTGTAAAACAAAGGTGGTAGGGGTCAGCTATAAACAAGGAGAAAAAAAATTAGTCATTTGTCACATTTTGTAAAAAGGCCAAAATATCTCTTGTCTTTATCATGGATAGCCATTCATTCTATATGCATATCCCATGTCTGGAAACAAAGTGTTGGTTTTTTTGGTAGTAGTGGGGGTTTTTTTAGGTTTGGGGTTTGGGTGTTTTTTTTGGCCTTGTTTTTTAGTGTATTATACTCAAAATTTCATTTTGCCACTTATATCATATACTTAGATCCTGGTTTGGAGAAGAATTTATGGCTGTTATAGAAATATGCTATTCTCTTTACTAAAGTGTGCTAATTTTCTGCTGCAGAAATGTACTGTCTTACAGAAGTAAATGAAATAAAAAATTAATCAGAATTCTTAGAAATTTAGTAGCAATGACAACAAAAGAGATGATGTCCTGAAGAACATTTGCATAGTGAAGCATCTTGTTGACTTTCCCCATACATGTACAAGTCAGGCTCAAAACTAAGTCAGACAGAATCTGTGTCTACTTTCAAAATTTCATCTGATGATACTTTTTCTTTTTAGGCATTTCTGTGCCATTTTACTCTCTCACCCCAAGTCACAATGTGGAATTAAATTCATGTATTGACTCCAATAAGCTGTGGGTTAAGTAACAGGTTAATCTTCATTTCATTGATCTGCTAACCGAATCTGAATTTTGAACCTTTTCATCTTGCAAGTCCCCACATGCAGAAACACATTTTTATTTATTTTCAGTATTACAGAGCTCCAGGCTTTGAAAAGGCATCAGGAATATGATTTGACAGGGAAACCTTGATTCTCATGTACCTAAACTTTTTCCTTTCCTTATTTAGAGAAAACCTCAATTTTTCTTAGAGTGGCAGCAAAGACTAAGTTCCTAGGCTGCTCTTTTCTGAGCCTAAGCTATATTGCACTGTGCACAGTAAGTAATAGCTGCATGTCCTGGGATTTGGCAAGAGCAAGTTTTAATCTCTTTGAGCATCCCCAGGAGCTACAAATGGTAGCGGGAAGAGAGAGGATTGCACCCCTGTTGCCCTTTCCCCTTCACAGTCTGTGATCCCCAGGGTGGCACAAGTATTTATAAATTAGTGACATTTATTTATAAAATGCCTGAGACGTGCACCACTTTAATGTATTAAAAAATTACATTAATGTAAACTCAGCTTCATACATCACTGAACATTATTAATTGGGTGTGGGGATGTGTGAAGGGGGATGGGATAATTAAGACTGACTGTCTTTTGAATACCTGCAGTGTAAGCAGAGGAAGTAGCACAGACTGAGCTCCTACAAATGGTTCTTGGTGAAAAGGAAAGAATTGAAGCAATAGAACGAGTAGTGTGATCTTCTGTGTTTAGCTCCGGAGGTGTCTGCGTATCTTTAACTCAGAGACAGAGCAGAGCCTGAGGACTAACCGGGTCAAGGACTTTATTCCATAGTCTATGTGGAAAACATAATGCTTAGAGTCATAACATGGCAGAAACATGATCAAAAATATTTTTTAGTATAACACAGCTCAAATATTAGGTTGGGGAATTTGTAGTAAGTGAAGCAAAATGTGACCCAATGTGGATATGACCCATTCTTTGCACTACAAATGATTGACATGCAAAGTCTTCAGGGCAAATCTTCTGCCCTGAATATTCAGTCTGTACAATTCCAGGTTATGAAAAACCATATGAAATGATAGCACCTTTTGATCTAAAAATATTCATTCTATTATGTGCTTTTGACAGGGGCTTGGCATATTGGTATGACTGATAGCTTAAAATTTGAAAGCAATGCATTCTTTTTTTTTTTTTTTTCCCATATATTTAAGTGACAGACTTTTTTTTCAACTTCAATGCCAGAGTTCCTTTTCATTACTGTTTCTTAGAGGATACAAACCTGGAGTCCCACCAGGCAGTCTGTTCCATTCCTTCTCTCTCCTCCTAGGAGAGTTTCATAAAGGTCCACATTCATACCCATCGAAAGAGCTCTCTGAGGCACTACTGTAAGACAGTGGTTTGAAAATCCAGTGTCAAGGAACAGCTACAAAAGAACACAAGGATCCACCCTTACATCCCTAGCATCGTACAAATGGAGGATATTCAGACACCAAACATCAAAACCATGGTGCAAATAAGAAGACCAGTAAAACTGGTAAAGCTGGAGCAGCTGAATATTTTCAGAGGCGATAGATATAATGTGGATAAACATTTCTCTGTAGAGAGTGGTGACTAGGGTGTGTAAAAAGGAGGCTATTAGTCTGGAGTGTGGTCCAGTTTGAGACATTTCAGTAGGACAGTGGTTGTATTTTTGTTAGGGATCTGACTTGTGCACAGTATTGATAACACCAGCGCCAGGACACATCTTCTGTAGGGAGCTGGATTGGGATATGGCAGTGGAAGAATCAGATAGCCCTGAGATCGACAGGAATAGAAGTAAGATGAAATTCAATAGCACAAAGTACAAGGTCAGTCACTCAGGGACTAATAACACAAATACTCTGCTATAAACTCTGAGCTCATCTGTCAGAAATCACCAAGAAGAGAGTGACCTAAACTCTCTAGCTGATCACAGTATGACTGTGAGCTGCCAATATGCTCTAGCTGTGAAAAAAGGCAAATGTGTTTCTGAAGTACAGTATGGAGGCATTTTCAGAGAGGATAAGGAAGCACTGGTATCACCATCCAATACCCTAATAAAACCTAATCTTGAGGATCACATACCTATTAAAAGAAAGATGAAGTATAATTGGAAACAATACAGTTGGTACATAAATATCAAAAAGACACCAAAGTAATTTGGCATGCTTAGAATAACAAACCAGACCCTAAAGGAGATTTAACTGTTGGTTATAAATGCATATAAATATAAACACAAGAGATAGAGGTGAAATATTTAAGCTGAATGCCAACTTTGGCATAAAAAAAATATAGAAGGTAGGTTTATGCTGTAAATTGGAAAAAAGGATCTTATCTAGCACAGCAATCATTCCCTGGAAAAGCTTCCCATGGTAAGTGTGCTAAGGAACAAAAAACTAATTGCTTTTAAGGTGGAGTTTGATAAGTGTAAAAAGCTTATATGATATGGTTGCTTGCAAGAGCACGGAATTGGATTTAGTCCCCACATTCCCTTCCAGTCCTAGATTCCAAAGCTACGCCACAAATCCTCTGAGGTAAAACAGGAGATTTATACCAGTAAGAAAAACAAATTCCCAGAACTGTGCAGACTTTTAGAAGTGAGGAGACAAATATGAAGTTCTTTGTGATGAAATGTCCTGGATTAGTTCCTGTTATATGGCTGAATAAGAGCATCAAATATAGCCCAAGGGGAAAAAAATAAACATCATCTTGTCTTAAAAAATTTCCTTGATAGAAAAGTCAGTATAACCTCTGGTTTGTTATTCAGTTAATTGCTGTCACTGTTTTAAAAAAAAAATTGTAAAAGTCTTATATCTACTTTAAATGCTTCAGACTTCCAGGGACCTGTATGTACAACACTTTGATAGAATTAATCCTCTCTTATGATGTGTCAATATCTTTCTATTCAGATTTCTGCTTATTTATTTTACAGCTAATTGCATAGAAATATCCTGTTTATTTCTCAGACTAATGGATGAGAAATCCAACACTTTGTCCAAACATGGTGTTCAGTACTTGTACTTTGCTTTTAGTGATAAAGGCTTGATTACTACTGGGAGCTGATGCAACAAGCAATCAAAACCAGAATTACTCATACATAACACTGGATAGTATTGAACATTGGTAATCATTACTTAGCTGTTCTTCCAGTTATGGTATTGTTGACACACAAGGCAGCAGTGGCCCCAAACCTAAGAGCATGGGGGACAGTCCTGTGGATGCACCAACGACCACTGCTAACACAGTGTTGGTTTTTGAATGCAGTTCCATGGAAACCAGTTTGTTAGTAAGATTTTCATAACCAGTGGCAAACAATAGGGTTTTTTTGGAAATAGATGACCAGCTAGCATAAAGGAAAAACAGCATTCCCACAGATTGCCAGAAGGGACTCTAGTGTTATCATAATGCTGGGACAAGAGTGAGCGTGAATGTAAATGATTGCAGATAGCTAAAGCAGTGCTTTGTTGTTATGTTTCTCAGCGATATTTTCTTGCAGGTAAGGAAGAGTTTTCAATTGTTTCAATGGTTGCAGTTGGTTTTAAAGTCTGCTGTTCCTTCAATTCTCCAAGTGTCTACATCTGCCTTCTGTTGTCTGTTGTTTACTTGGGATGCAAGCCACAATACAGACCACATTGTCCACCTGCAGATCTTCTTGTCCTCAGTGACTTCTGAGAAGGTGATCATGCACCACTGCAGATGCACTTAGGGCATCTTGGTAGCTGTTCTTCAATAGCCATTCATTTCAACTACACTTTTAAATTTCAGAGGCACTTGCTTTGACAACCATTACCTTAGCCCACAACAACAAGGCAGAGATGACTATATCCTACAGGCATATGTGGTGTGCCAAATTCATACCCTGGGCTTTACAAAGCCCTGTGTATGATGGTTTTCATCAGAATCACTTTAATTCTGTGTGTAACATTTTCTGAGCAGGTTAGATTCCAGTGGCCTGGAGCAGTTCTGCGTGAGTGTTCCCTAAGCCTCAGCAGAACTTCTTATTCAGAGGCCTTGGAAAAAAACTCAGAAATCTCCAAGAAGACGTGGTTTACATGACTTTATTGCTCTCCAGAAATTTCTAGTTTTAAATGTCTAAAGAAAGTGGTGGGTTGTTTGTTTTTTTTTCTTTCCCAAAATGAAGAAAAAATTGAAGCGCACTGGTATTGCCTATAATGGTTTAGGAGAGGATAAATAAACTGTTTAAAGTCATCAGGAATTTTGAGCAAACACTGACTTTCTAGGGATTCAAAAGTAGAAGTGTAGAAATTGGCTTGCATTAGGAAGAAATCTGTTACTGCCCTGACTAGATTAACCATGGTAATTGGCACTGGGGTTTTTTAACATATTGTGCAGTGCTTTGCAGGCGGTAGTAATAAATAATGTGCACTTAGCTGCACTATTGGTCATTCGCAGTCCTATCACAGCAACCTCCCCCCATTCAGGGAAGATAAATGTGATTTAAATTAATAGCCAGTCCTAAATAACTCCTCAGCTGGTAAACGATGCATTTATCAGGCCCAGACAGGCAGTGTCCTTTGATTCATGGTCCCCCCCTTACAATGTGAAGGGTGCGTACAAAAATTGTTATTACTTTTTAATAAAGTGTAGCAGTCAGTCTTCAGTCATTTATCAGAAATGGAGGCATTCTGACAAACAGAAATATCTTAGCAGTGGATGAATGAGAGGGATAAAGGACACATTTCTCAACAAAAATAATCACTGACTAAATAATCTCATAAAAGTCAGCTTCTAAGTACCTTGAAATAAATGTATCCAGCTGAAAGATACAGACTCCATGTGCTGTTAAACTAAAAACTAAACCAACCATTACAACACTCACCTGCAAACAAAAATGGAAAAAATTATTTTCATCCTCATTCTGTGTGGCAGTAATTCATATACAAATAATGGTCAGCTAAATAACAAATTTCTCAATATATTTTCCTTATCATTTCTAAGACACTAGCTCAACTTCATTTCCCCATTTATAGCTTTTAAAGTAAATGTACTCATAAATAAATAAACAAAGCTTGGAGATGGAAAAAGACTGATATTTGATGAAGCAATTTGTAACAAAATGTAATTTTAAATGTTTTATAGCTTATGCATTTTTTGTATTCTTTTAGTATTTTAAACTTTATTGTTCTTAAAATTTAGCCATCTGCTCAGGATTTGGCAGTGCAAGGCCTTTCTGTGTGGGAAGGTTGCCTGAGGAGATTTAGAGGAGGCCATTCTTTGCAGGTGAGCATCCATATTGGTCATGTGTGAACTGAGAGCAGAGCATTAAACCTGTCCCTCAACCTAATGAATTGCCCATGCACAGACTTCAACTCACAGAGTAATCCGTGTAAATTTAGGAAGGCCAGATCCTGCACTTTTAACTCAAATTTTTCTGCAGTTCCTCTGGTAGCATGGGACTGGGTTCCTCTTTGCACTACACAATTTTGTGGAGTATTACAGCTCAAAGTGATGCAGAACTTATCCTGATAAAGGTGTAACAAGAGGAGTGTTCAACTGAAGTCATCTGAGCACAATCAGCTTCTAAGGTCATGCTGAGAGTAAAGTTTTCCAACAATTTCTTACTGCTGGTCTGTGCCTCCTTTGCTGCTGAGCTCTGGCTACACAGACTACCCCTGCAGAAGGTGAACCGTGCATCACTAACACTTGCCCTCTCACTGTGCTCACCTCAGCTCCACCCTTCCCTCCTCGTGCTATTCCCCAGCCATCTCTTAGCAAATCCCACAGGGCAGCACATGGATGGGCTCATTGGCACGGGAACACTGTTGTTGTTTGATTACAGCCATTCTGCTGTACCTTGGAGCAGCAGGGAAGCCCATGTAACAGTCCTCAGCTTCCTCACAGTCAATGTAAGCAAACTTCTGTTAAATGCTATTCAGGCAGGAGACCTTCTGGTGCATCAGTCAAGACTTTTGTTTCTCTTTCCCTGTTTAACTTTTAACTTTGCTCTGGTGGGTGTCACACTTTAGGAAAGACTCAAATAAAAAATTGTGTAGTAACACCCTTCAAAAATGGTTCTTAGTGCATCTGTTCACAGTGAAAGAAAACTACTGGTCATAAATACAGTCATGACTAAATCCCCCTTTGTCCTCATGCTGTGTTCTTTTGATAGCCAGAAGGAATTGCATCAACTGGGTTTAGACAATATTGGGAATGACCTGGCAACCCCATAATTCACTTGTATGAGAACATCTCCACTGTGCCTTGTCCTCACATCAGCATCATAAGACAGACAGTGTGCCCATATGAAGTGCTGCTTTCCAGAAATCCTGTGTTATCTTCAACATTACATTTGACATTTGGATCACCAAAACTGCACTGCTCTGTGACCAAAAGAATTCTTTGCAAAACTCCCTTTACTAGAGTACTGAGGGCCACAGGAAGAGTCACAAATTGCATGAACATCTCCCTTTAAATACAAAAATAAATTGAACATTGAGGCATCTGTTTTTATGAACTATATCACATTTTCCTCTTACATTAGGGAAATTGTTACACAGATTTTTATACTGCATTATTTGTGTCTCATCTAATAAACTGTGTCTGGGCCAAAAGCCACTGGCTTGGATTAAAGAAAAGAGAAGAGCACAGTCATTAATTTAACTGCATTAGCTGAGAATATATGGTAGTTTTCTGTCCTAAATAACCAAATACTTAAGAAATAAATACATATATACATAATAAAAATTAATGTGAAGAAGGGATAATTAAGACTCATGTTGGATATAAATAAGGATTAGACTCTTCTGGTGTGAGCAATTGCTCATAATACAATCTTACCAGCTGAAGCTGGTAAGAGTGTGTGAGGGTATAACTCAGTCTTTGTGCTGAAAAATCATTTGAAATAATAGAGTAAAAGGATGAATATTGGAAAATAAGTTCTGGGTGGTAGGATACATTAAGCTTAGGAGTAGTCTGCCATGAAAAATGCTGGAAGTCATCTGAGAAATTTAAAACAAAATTGGGCAAAGTACCCAAAAATGAATGCTGGGAAATGATTCAACACTGGCAAGGAATGGAGAACAATAGGCCATATTTTAAGGAAGGCGTTAATAAGACAATTCTAAAATATCAGGTTTTTGAAAGCTGATATTCCATTAAACTAACATATTGTTAATTCCTCTTGATTTGGATTTCTGCTATGCATTCCTATTGGTGATTGTCCCTCCCAAAATTGCAAGCAAGCAGGAAAAAAATGTAAGTTTTAGCGACAGTTTGTGAATATTTTACTGATTTGCCTCTTTTGTCTGCTTCTAGTGTTCATGACGGTATTATGTGCTCAGCTTTTCCCTGAAAACACAATTTAATCAAGTGGAAGGTGGTGTTTAAGAAAAACTCTAGATAAAGAAATTGATCATGATGAAACAGCCTCTACAAAGTTCAAAATCTACAGATAGCCTAAACCTGATTTTAGTTGGTTTCCTTTCATTATAAACGTATTTGTCTTCTGTCACTGTTTCTTCTATGGACAAGATTTTACTTAAATTCACTCACAGGGAGAAGGCAACATGGTAAATTCTATATCATAATAATTTGTCTATGTTGATAACAGTGATGTGAACATTATATATACCAATTATTTTTTCATTATCAGGAGGACATAAATGAAAAAGAAAGCAAATCAAAATTTTGAATGTCAACCTCTTTCGGTTTTATCCTGAAATAAGTAAGTCTGCTTTTACTGTATAGACATTAACTTGACTGACTAATTTACAAACAAGGAACTCTTTTCCCATTTACTTTTAACTCTTTATAGAACAGCTACATGCTGATCTCCTCACTTGGAACTCTTCTAAGAATTCACAGCCCCTGATGTCTAACATCTATTTTAATATAGAAACACAGCTTAAATTTGAAAAACAGATATCTGAAGGAAATATTGAATTGTTTTTCTTGTCTTTTGTTCTTCATAAAACATCACTCTTTTTGTTTCTATTTGAGATATTTGTTTTTTCAAACAAAACCTTTTTCATTTGAGATATAACTATTAAACTATTACTCTAAACTTTGTCTAGTTTCCTTGAACATTAAAACACTTCTATTTAAATTCAAGTGGGTGTCTTCAGCCACAAATGCCATTTTTTGCTCTTCTTTTCACAATCACACTGTACTTGAAATAAAAAGCAAACATTTTGAGTTAAAAATGTGTCCTTATGTATTAAGACAACAACAACAACAGCAGCATCTCACTCTTTTATGCTGGAATAAATTAGCCCTTTAATTTAGTTTCACGAAAAAAATACAACCTGGAAGCAATTCTCTTGTGTATAGACCAACATTAAGCCTCATACACAGGTAACAGTCAATCCATTAACCTTTGCTTTGAGCTTAACCTGTGTGTCCCTCGCATCACAGTTGTTCCTCCTTTTAATACCTTTTCCTTAATAGTTGCTCACCCACAACTGAAAAGGGCAGAGCAGCTTCTCATGACATTGACTGTGCCACTGCAATAATAAGCTTCTCTTTTCTTTTTTTCCCACCTCCTGCCTTACTATGGTGTCAGCAACCATTTTTTTGGGGGGAAGGTAATCTAAAAAGAGCTGTAGAGGCAGAGGTCATGTTAAACTGTAACGCAAATGTTATTCCTCGATTATCTGGCTGGGGTAAATGTCAACTGCTCCGGGCTAAAGCAATTGGAAAAGCAGAGTGTGTGAATCTAACAAAGGGAGAGAGACACACACACACACACAAGGAAGGCGAGCTGGGGGAGGGGGAATTTAAACTGGGCCTAGCTTGTTGGCTGGGATGTTAAACCAACACTCCTGTGTATCTCTTTTCTCCAGTGGACAGCAGTGCTGTCAGCTGCATGTGGTCTGAACCCAGCTTTCCTCACTCATTCTTTTGTAATAAGTGTGTCTGTAACAGAAACTATTGTGTGCTGAGGCAGCGGCTTCAATGGCATTTAAACACTTGAGAGATCAGTGTTCATCCCACTTACCAAAGAAATAAGTAATAAATTGTGTGGGGAAAAAAAGATGTATTTAACCCTGTTGAACAATGCTACAGTTTGACATTCTTTAATATATGGGGCACTTTGAAGAAATAAATTATGATACAGCATTGGTTATAGGTATAGTTAATACAACTTGAAAAAAATACATGCTAAAGGGAAAACATTCTTGATGATACTAGAGTGGTCATGCTATTCTTCTCATATAAGAATATATTATTTAGCCATCAATGAATACACTCATTATTGAATATCCCAGATTCTTGTCTCAGTTTTCTACCATCGTGTATCATTATCACTTGTGCCACTGATTCCTACACCAGATTACCAAATAGACAAATAAAAATATTGAGTGCTAATATAAAGTGAATACTAGAAAGCTAGATATATATTGAGTAAGAAATACTGACATGGTTTCTGGGAATGCATGAAAAACCTTGCCAGATCCAGCTTTAGTGTCTCACACCCTTTTTCTCTTCTGGATACTGAGATTTCAATTTTCAATAAAGAAGATGTTACGATTCGTGCACTGAACTGGAGTGAGCAGTCTGATGGCCAATGCTGATAAATTTTGGCAAGTTTAAGGAATTTCTGCTTCTCAGTTGAGAACCAGAAACCACTGATATGATTTCCCATCACTTCTTTCAATACAAAGTTGAGGAAATTAAAATGTCACTGGAAATTTACTGGTTTATCAGTCAGCTAATGACAATCATTACTAAGCTACCCAAATACAGTCCTCAAAGAATACTGGGAACACTTCTGTCTCCCAAAGCCCTGACTTCCACTAGCAGCTGCACAAGGAGGCAGGCTCACAGAGAATTGATTCCCTAAATATTGCTGGCATCCTTATTGTGGTCTGAAAAGCTATTTCCAGCAGCCAAAACTGCCCCGAGCAATGAGTCATACAGCACAGTCATACTGTAGCTTATGATCATTCGTATCACATATTTGCATAGCATTGATCCCACCAGGTTTATGCCATGAAAGTGTGCAACCAGCATAGTTGTGATCACAAATCCTCGAAGTCAATGCTGCTCCACCCACCAAGAGCTATTTCTGATTCAGTAGCCAGTGAATGCAGAAAAATTTTATTTCCTTTAGCATGGCACCTACTAGACTGCATCTGTCTTCTCTACGTAAGAGACTTATTGATAAACTGGAGAAAGTTCAGCAGAGGTCACTAAGATGCCTAAGGCTCTGCAACACTTGACCTGTGTGAAAAGACTCAGGGATCAGGCCAAAAATGAAGTCATTAAGAAAAGGGAGCTAGGTTTTTGACTGACTTGCAAGGTGGGAGAACAAATGAAAACGATCATAAATTAGAACAGGCGACTTCTGACTTAAGGCAAAATATTTTCATCTACAGGACATTCAAGCACTGGAAGAGGTTGCCTAGAGGTTACCCTGAGAGGATGTGCATTCTCCTTCCTTGGAGCTTTAGGAGACTGAATAAAACCTTGAGCAACCTGGTCTGATTTCATAGATGACCCTGCTTTGAAAAGACAGCTGAACTGGAGACCCCTGGAGGCCTCTTCCAACCTGATAATTCTACTTTGTGATTCTAGTTTGGATTGTTGTAAAGGAGCTGTAACAAAACAAAACAAAACAAAACAAAACAAAAAACCAAACCCACAACAACCCCAAATCCTTCTGCTTTACAACTGTGTAACCTCATCCATGAAAGTAGTATGAAGTCACCTCGACAGAATATGTGGCATTTACAGTGTGTCAACAAGAATTACAGCTTTCAGTCATTACACAGAAAGGCTCTTAGCTTTTTAATCTTCTTCTGGAGCCATGTTTTATCTTGAACACATCAAAACACATTGGAAGACAAGAGACCTTGAGTGTTGTTGACTTGGTGTGAATGCTTGACTCATTGTGACACAGAGAGCATATCTGAATATAACCAATTATTTTGTACAGCTGGAGGGCAAAGAAGATTATGATGGTGTCATAGCTGCCATCGAGGCCATGCAACCACTGGCAAACAGTCAAGGAGTGTTTTTAGCAAGTGTTAAATCTGTCTAAAAATTTCTTCTGAAAAAACATTATGCTGAGATTCCACTCTATTTTTGTGGAATGGAGAGCAACAGGAAGAAGCATGAAAGTGATAAACTCACACTTCAACTTAGTTCTGGTAGGGTGGCTTTCTGAAGTCAAAATTTAACTGTTACCTAAGCTTTAAAAGATACTTTTATGCCATTGTTTACTTTCCCAGATTATTGTGATCAGATGAATTGTCTAATCACTTACCTACATTAGCATGCCCGAAGGTTGCTTTTAAATTTCCAAATTAAGTAATGAGCTCATTTCCTGGCGGTGACAGAAGCTAAAAAACAAATATACAGAAATCCATTAGAACTAATTCACCCAAACAACTTGAGTGAATCACTCAATGTTCTTCTCTCACTGAGAGAAGAAATCAGTGGCTTGATAACAAAATTAACAATTATTTAAACAAAATGAGGAGTTCTAAATTATAGTAATGGTATGATGAAAAACATGCAGGACTGTCTATCAGCCTTCTAATTTGTAAGTACATAGGTGCATCGTTAACTGAGCTCATCTAGGGTCATCCCTATGAAAATTAATGTGTGTTTTCATTTGCTTCAAGAAAGAATCACACTTGTAACAAGCACTACTTTCAGAAAAGTTAAGAAATTCAGGAGGAAAATTAGCAAAAATTGTTGGAAGTTATTTTATCTTTTGAGCCATAACCTTTGAATGGAAAAGAAATGTAGTTTTAAAATGAATGGCACTACTTCCTTTGTATGGTAATTTGTTGCTAATTATTTTTAAAATTATTGTAATTTAGGAAAGTGTAGCTCTTGGTAACAGAAGATAGTGTGTAATGAGCTGGCTAGCATTATTAGGTTTTCTGGAATTAATAAATTTTAATTCATGAAGTTATCAAAAATATGAAAGATTAAGATTGACTCCTGAAATTTTAGAACTTTTATACTTTAAAGC
This sequence comes from Pycnonotus jocosus, assembly GCA_013400435.1. Classification (NCBI taxonomy): domain Eukaryota; kingdom Metazoa; phylum Chordata; class Aves; order Passeriformes; family Pycnonotidae; genus Pycnonotus; species Pycnonotus jocosus. The sequence continues at coordinate 72,140 of VWYP01014864.1, read as the reverse complement.
TTGGGAAAGCAAAACACTTTATGGTGGTAAGAAATGTGAAGAGGTGAGTGACAGTAAGTATCTACATCACTAGGAGGTTTCTTTTATTTTATGACTCCTTAATTTAGAAGCAGAAGATGATAAGATGGAAAAACTAGAAGCTAAAATTTGATGAATATCAGTGAGAAATAAGGTACACTCTTTCTGTCTGACAAGTATGCTCTAATCCAGCTAAGAGATTTGGGCCTGATCTAAGAGTCACCTAGTAAAACTCTATAAACTGAATGAATCAGGACTTCTGACAGGGTAACTATAAAAGTCCATTGAATTTGTGAATCAGGGGTGTGAGTAGTCTTACTTGTCCTAAGTGCAATAAAGAAAACCTGCTTTACAAACCTAGGGGCTGAGCCTTGACATGTTTTGATGTAATATTATGAGTGAATTCTTAAGTATAGTAATTGGCATGAAAAAGCTTGCATGCGGTAAACTGTTATCATTAGTGTTGTGGACTCCACAAATAGGACACTAGAAATATTTATGAAACTCAGACATCAAAGTAGTTTCTTTTTATCTCTACCTTCACCCAGCCCTAGTAAAGCCTAATTGAAATACAATAATTATAAATGAGCTTAGCTTCTCAATTTAATTTTCTTGTGAGTAGTTTCATTTATTTTTCTTAGGCTTTGTTAACATGTTTTAATTAAAAGATTTAACAAAGCTCAAGATACAACGTGCCATTAGGTATAGGAACATAATGGGACATATGCACAGAGAACTGATGAACCTCTTTTTATAAGTTTGACTGTTGGTACAATTGGGAGAGTAAATTTACTCATGAATCTGAAAAACACTATCATGTAGGAAGCCAGATCCCAGAAAGAGGCTCCTCTGTGTCCACTTGAAGCAAAACTTGACAAAAATAATTCTTCATCCTTACCACTAGATTCTAATTAATTTAGACATAAATCCCACTCAGACAGAGAAAAACTTACATGATATTAACCACAAAAGTCATTCTGGAAAGCACATTTTCAGCAGTCACAAAGAGCCATCTGCAAGAAGGCTGACCCCAGATTACCAAATACCCACCAAGACTCAAGTGAAAACAGCATACAGAATCAACTTCTTAGCTAGAGGTACTAAGGAGGAGAGAAATCATTTCAAACATCAACATCTGTGCCCTACAGATGTCTCAATCTCTTCAAACCCTTGCTGGAAAATATTAAAATGAGGCACAGATATGACTTTATTGTGAAAAGACTTACTCTGTATAGACAGGAGAAGCATTTGAAGTCTTGGTTTAAGTGACCAGTTGAATATATTGATAAGATAATACTGGGAGACAAAACCTGAGGAGAAACCAAAGGAGGCTATCAGATTGCCCTTTGGAATGTCCATGTAATTATCACAGGTAAAATTGTTACAGTCAAATAAGTGCTCTTACTCTGATACAGGGAGAGAAAAATTTACCACTTGTCATTACAGTTTGAACATACAATAGAAATGGCTTTAGTTCAAGTCATTATAGCTCCCATTGAGTTTTGACTGATAAGACTATTTGGGAATAAATTTCTTAAGAGCATGCACTCAATAAAGGAATAAGGAAATATGTGGTCTAAGAGTAAAGAGGAAAATTTCTCCAATTCTTCTATCGAGAACTGTCCAACGTGCTCAAATTCTTGTTGTATCTAGACCAAAATAATAATTTAGATAGGGCATCATGAAAGAAAAACTTATGATGATAAAAAATTTGAATTATTTATTCTTATGAAAAACATAACAGCATATTCCCAGAAGGCCTCATCCTTGTTAACATTTTCTGGTTTTGATGTTCCATTAACAAATCTTGAATATGTAAAAATATCCATGCATTTCTCATGTTTAATGCATTCTTTGTGTGAACTTGAATTGTATAAAAAGGATTAGGCTACTGTCACGCATGACTCATTTAAAATGTGCAGAAATACTAATCTTTCCATTTGTTAAGCATCTTTATTTATTTGAAATCATACATGCATTCCAAAGAAAAGAACAACTGCCCTTTGCTCTCATCAGTCTTTTACACATTAAAAAAATGAATCTGAACAAGGAATCTTGTAAGTAATCTCCCTTCAGCCCCAATACTCAGAATAATTTTCTTTTACAAAATCCTGCTTTGCCTTACCTCCAGTTCCAATGAAAACTCTGAGCTTTCCAGGTGTGTGCAAAAACAAAACCAAAAACAAACAAAAAAAAATCAAGTAAATTTCAGTTTCTGGGGTTTTGTTAATTTACTTTGTTTTCTATTTCTCCAGAAATTTTGGCCTTCAATATTTCTTTTTAATTTCATCATAGTAGGCATAGATTTCTCACTAATTTGTCAGGTGTATATATAGTAGAATTGTGTTACTGAGAGAAAATCTGCAGTGAACAAAGCCTGGGCAATACAGAGAGAATAAATTTCGTGTGAGACAGAAGATGTCTCTGGCTCCTTTAAAGCTTATCTGATGTAGTACAAGCCGAAAAGAGTCTGCACAGGCCATACATGCAGAGTTAAAAAGCTGAAAATCTGGCAAACTCACTTTGCCTGAGAAAATGCAAAGGAAGAAGGCTATATGTACAGCTGGGAAACAAGCTGGTGAAGCTAGTAAAAAGCCTGTGTAAACTGCAGAACCTCCACTTGTTTCTCTAAATAGATGGCAGGTGCAGTCCTGAGAAGCAGTTCTTGCTGCTGAAAATCTTTCTAGCTATTACAACTTATATATGGCTGCTACAAAATCTTACCATTTCACAAGACTGTTTCCTTTGTTTAAAAAAAAATGGAGAAATGGAAAGAGAAATAAACAAATCATAAGGCCCAGAGGCCTTCTGTGAGAGCTCATAATCATTAAATGCATTGTTGGTTTTTTGTTTTATTTTGTTTTGTTTTGTTTTTTTAATAGTCTTCAACGAGAGCAATAAAACAAACAAACAAACCACAGAATTATTATTCTCCATATACCAAGTCTGGGGTAGAGTCCCTGTGGCTGATCCACAGAAACCCTTCCCTTCCCACCTATTTGCTCCTTGGATAAAGCAGAGATGATGCTTAATCTCCTTCTCTGTTGACATTTTCTGGGCCTGCACTTCTGCTCCTCATGCTCTGCAGCATACCCTGCACCTTCTTTCTTGCCATGCAATCCTGCATGGAAGGAGTAACTCAGCACTGATCCCGCTGCCTGTCTCATGAAGAGCGTAAAGTAGGACAATCCCATGTAAACAATCAGCCTCTGCACAAAGGCTTCCTTCCAAATTGTGGCAAAAGTAGAAGCTCCTATAAAGTATTAAAAATGTATGTAATTAGGCAGTGGCTAGAGAAAATAGCATGGCTAGCTGTAGTTCTCAGCTGGAAGCAGTTCAAAACCATGTCTGTCTTCTCCAAAATCACTCTTTAAACACTGCTAGACAGGAAAGGGAACACATTTTTTCTCATACTGAAATTGCTGTTGTGTATAATCATTTTAAACCACATTGACTGGAAAGAGGCTAGGGTTGAAAGAAATGACTTTTAGCCTTGTGGTTTGTACTTTCAGTCAGGAAAGCAAGAAAAGGGGAGAAAAGAGCTGCTAGAGGACCTCTTCATGGGGTTTATGTGAGACTTTTGCAAGACCAAGCACATGACTTTTTAGAATCTGAGTTTTAAATAGTCTTTCTTAGCTTGCAAGAATCTCTGCACTTCCAGAATCAAGAAAAGATCAGAAATGAACACAGTGGGAGGGTTGTAGTGCAGAGGTTGAGTTGAGGTTTTATGGCGGACTCCAGATCTGGTGGAGTCTGCTTCTCCAGATAAACACAGCTTTGACTTTACATTCCTAGATTGTCACATAGAAGGAGCATTTGTTTGTATTGCTTTTGAAAAGAAAATATGATTTATAAATTCATGTACTCATATTTTATTCAGATTAATGATCTTTCCAGAAAGGGTCAGGTGCCTATTACATTGTGAGGGGAGTGCTTGTGTACCAGCAGCCAAGCCCTTGCTATTAGCACTGAAGCTAAACTTAGAAATAAACGTAAGAAAGGGTAGAAAAAGAATTCTTTACAGACAGTAAGGTATCACTGAACCAATTGAATTTTACTGAGTAAGAATGTCATACAACCAGATTTTCAGTAAAGCTCCTTGAGCATGAAATCAATGAGGCTGCAATTCACCAGTGTCACTGCTTTTAAAGTCCCTTGGTGCTAAGGATGACAGCGCCAGTCAGGGCAAGCTGAGCTCAGTGGGTTTCCAGACTGCTCTGCTGGCCTGGAGCACCACTCACAGCAGGATTCAAAGGGTGAGCTGGCTGCACCAGCAGCTTTGCTTTCAGCCTTTCTTCCTTTGGTCACTCTGAAGGAAAGAGTTGTGCTTTCTTTTCCCGGATCTAAGTGCTCAAAAGAGAGAGGTGGTAATTTGTACGGAGTAACAGTGCCTGCAGCATGTTGCAGGAGGCTGGTTTTGGGAAACAATATTTCATTTTCCAGGTCATTCTCTTCATTCAAAACAATAATTATCAGGGCAATTGTTCGCTGCCTACCTGAACCTGGAAGGTGGAGTATTGTATTTGTGGAAAATAAAAGTGCGTCAGGTGAAAACACTTCACAAATGGAGATATTTTCTCCTTCAAAACAGCTCCATGATGAATAGCAGCACAGTTGATGTATATCTACCCCACCTTTCCCCCTCTTCAAGTACTGTTAATTAAGGTGTTTGCTGTTGTGCTTTTCACAGTAGTGGGCAGACTGAGACTGGAAACTTCACAGAGCATTACTAAAACCTTCTGTTCATATCACAGTCTGAATATGATGGCTTTTATAACTATAAAAAATACAGGTACGTATTTATCTATCAGAAATTAAGAATATTCACTATTTTGAAATATTGCATACAAGGTATTTTTGTTTACAGATTAAAACATCAGACAAGAAGATGCAGTGATACAAAGTGTGCATAATTCTGCAGTTAAGTGGTGCAATTAAGAATAAGTATTACACTTACAAATAGATGTTTTACCACAAAGAGTATATACATACAGAAAATCATCTATTAAACAAACAAATACTAAAGATACTAATTTTCTGAAGAGACTGTTAATTTGTCCTGGGAAAAGAATCTTCTGCACAACATTTCCTGTGATAGGAGTTTTAGATGCATTCTTAATAACAAACTTCACTGCAAACTACAGAACATGGATGCTTATGAATGCTCCATATCATCATTTTTTTCTAGAAATATAAAAATGGGAAGATGCATAAAATAAATAGAAAACCAAATAAAGAGTTTATGTTAAAATAAAGAAAAAATAAAAAATCCATTCTAAACTAATTGAAATAGATATCATGCATCTCAACTTACTCTGTTGTACTACTTAACTTTTACTTATACTGTCTTTATCTTATTTTCTATTGCAAAATATTCTCTTACTTTGCTGAAAAAGACATGGTGTGTGTCTGTTCTGGGTGGCTGAGAGAAACCTGATCCCTTCAAACTTTCCTGGATTCATAGCTTTTTGGTCCCACAAGGACTACTTTGGTTATCTGATTTACACTCTTTGAGCAGAGAGTGCATAACTTTATCAGCAATATTTGAAAGAATTCCTTAATCATGACACAGGATCATTCATAGTGTGGAAAACTTAGTGAATCATGTCATCTTTCTTAAGGAAAAACACCCTGGTTGCCTGTCAGTGAGAGTAAATACACAAAATATTAAGGTGCATACACACCTTTTTAATAGTAGTATGTAGTTGCAATGTTTTGTCTTGAACTAGCTTTCATAGGATGGAGTACAGTGTATTTAATGAAAAGGGTTGATTTGAATGACAGCTGAATACCACAAAGAAAAGGGCAGCCCTGCATGGGTCATGACTGAAATTGGCTGCTGCTGTGATTTAGTAAGAGCTTTTCAGTTGGGAAGTGGATATTGTAACTCACAAAAGGTAACTTACAGCAACAAATTGAGCTGAATAGAGCTCTGAATTAATTCATGGTTTATTGAGTTCCCCTCTTGTCAGTGATAGCCAACAGTTAACTGAAGTGATTAGTTCAATATTCAGTCACAATGATGTACAGCCAACTTTCCAGCTTACAGAAGTCCTGAAAGATTTAATTTAAATTCTGGCAAGTACATAATTTAAAAACAAACTAAAACAAACAGATAGAAACCATCCAGAATTTGTAGCCTGGTAGAGGTGAGCTCAATACAAGCCAAAGGATGATGATTTTCATCACAAAACACACAGTCCTTCAGTCTGTGCCTTCATACAGGAGGGATTAGATAGGTCTTGTTACTGCTCAGCATCACCTGATACAGCAAGGAAATTTCAGTAGTGTTTATGATGTTGTCTGCAAACTTCTGAAAATAAATAACAATTAATAGCTACTATGTACACTAATCCTGAAATCAGATTGAGCTGGAAGCTTTCATTTTCCTAGCCCAGAGAGAAGACAAGAGTGAGTTAGAATATCAGTAGCTCTTTGCAACATTACCATGATGAATAAGAAATACACATGAATTCATATCAAAGGGTAGCTTTGCAATGACAGGACTTAAAATCAAAAGCTTCAAGACAAGACTTCATACAGTAAAGGGCCTCTGTTGTTCAGCTCTATTGTTCCTTCACCATTTCCAGTTATGGCTGTATATTGGTTCTGGAGGAAAGTAGTTGGTTAATTCCTGTGCTCAGCAAAATGGATATATTCGTGTGTGCTTTTTCAAGGTCTACTTGCCTTTTCTTACCCAGACTGTACAATGAAGTGTTGTAAAGCCACACTCTAAAGCACTGAAATGCTCTATAAATTCTTAGCAATATAACAAAAACATCTGCTCCATAGGAAGCTCTGACTGGCAAGAATTTAAACCAGAAGTTCTGACATGTATGCTCTCCTTAGAGAATGTGAGATTTGAAGAACAGTTGCCTTTTCATCCTGATTTTAGAAGAATTTTCTGTGATGTTATTGGGCCAACCTAAAGTAAATGGGTTCCTGTTTTTGTCTAGAGATATGACAGCTCTGAGCCTTTTCAGAGGCACAGACAGCACCTACTGTTATTAGGAAGGGCTTCTTCTAACCATTTAACTGTAAATGTAAATGGTCTTAAAGTGAGGTACTCTGTGAAAAAGACCTCAAGGCTAAGCAAGTGGGCAGTCAAGAGACTGAAAAATCCCAAATCTGTTCAAGTGTGTAGGTATTTAAGTCAAAGGAAATCAAAAGCATATTATCTCTTATTTGCCCTACTTATTTTAAAATATATATGTCTCGGTTTGAAAGACAGGTATCTGCATAATTCAAATTCCTTCCCTCCAAATTATTATAATTTAGAAAAAAAAGAATTAAAGGGGGTTTGGGGTTTTTTTGGGCAGAATTATGGGAATAGGAAATAACAGTTCTTTACTGACATGTATATCAAAGCAAACAAAAACAACAACTACAACATTAATAACAAGACAGTATCAAGAACCTTGAGGGCCTTGCCTCCCAAAACCCAGGACAGTTTGGTCTCAATGACTCGGTGGTCTTGGTGGCTCCTGCACGGAGCTGGAAACAGTGTAATGTCACAGGCTGGTAGCTGGGAATGCCAGGATGCCCCTGGCAGGGCAGGGGCTGGATACCCCAGCAGGCAGGGGGGAAAATGCAGAGTCACACTGCAGCAAAAGAGCAGTACCGAAGAAAAGCCCTGGTGGCGGGGCAGGGCCAGCTCCGCTCAGCAGGGCAGGTGGAGGCAAGCTCAGAATTCCTGGACCCTTGAGAAGAGATGGTAGATTTTCTCAGGATTGGACGTTTCTGGTGACAGTGAACTTCTTCCCCAGCAAGTCTGGCCGTGTCCTCTCTGATGAGTGCCCCAGAGAGCAAGAGGGAGAAGCTTCCTCCAGCTCTGTCTTTTACCTGCCCCCTGAAAATCAGTTATCTCCCCCTCCCAGAGCAACTCTTTGTTTTTGTCAAGCACCCTTAAGTACCAAGCATTTTGTCTCCCAGTAACCACTGGGAAAACAAATTCCTTAAGCGAAAAAAAAATTTAAAAAGGAAAAAAACCTAACCCCCAACAATATAATAATAAGGAAGGCAATGGTACATGAGCATTGAATGTAGTCACTGGTTTATCTGTGATCCCTGGCATTATTCATTAAGTCTTGAGGATCAAATTCTTCTTTGATGTATCACCCTTGGTTTTAGAGGAGTTTCTCCAGTAAGAAGTTTGGTCTTTATGTAGAGAAGATTGTACATTTTATCTGCACATATAAAAACATCTTTTTCATAACTGTAGCAGATTATCTCACATTATCATGGGTGTTTTGCAACAGATTATCATAATTTTTCTCCTGGTAATAAAAGCAGGAGAGCCATGAAAATAAGGACAGATAAATAGGTGTTCCTATAAATTTGTAAGTTTTTATATAAATCTAATTGGCTGTATTCATACCCACTTGCAATCATAAGAAAAAAAATCGCTATTGAGGGACTCATTTTATTTTAAAATATCAAATTACTAATACTCATAAAGACCGACTGCATGGTCAGTCCACTAAGTTAAAGAATGTCCAGCAAATCAGTGGAAATAAATAATAAATTCAGAGAAATAATTATGTTCTGCAAACAGTGAAACACACTACAAGTTAATTCAGAGTCATTTATTAAATTCTTCAAGGCAACATATTTGGCACAATGAAGCCAAACTCTCAGGCACATGATTAACTTGAAGAATATGACTGGTCTGACTAAACCCAAGGGACTACACATATTTTAAAAGTCACAATCTTCTTAGGTATTTTGTATTGGAAACAGAAGGCTTCTAAATGCATCACATGGAAATTTTGCCTTTCATTTCTACAGATGTATTAAGTTTCACTCCATGTAACTATTTTTTTTTCTTAATTGTGTTTCTGTCTGCGCTTCAGAAGGCACTGGAATCATCAAAACTCACATCTCACAGCTGGGAAAAACAGGTCTTCACTAGGACTTCAAGGCCTGCCTTGAGGTTGCCATGAGTTTCCTCAAAATGGTTGCAAGGCAGAAGATGCACAAGTGACTCTACTGGTGACTCTCCAAAGAGCTATGTTAAACTTACTGCTTAGCTATGGATGTAAGCCAGTAGGGAATTGAAAAGAGGGAACTCTAGGCTGATTTAACAGGCATCCTAACCTCCAAACTTACACAGAATTATGAGAGAGACATTGTCTAGAATTGTACAAGATTCTTCTTCATTACCTGTGCAGTTTGGATCAGGTGTGTATTTTGAATTGATTCCTTCTAATTATATATTTTATGGTGCTTCAGTTCACAGTGAAGAGTGCCCAAAAGAACAAATGGTATTTATTATTTTCAGATGAAACTGAAAGGAAGGCTTCAAAAAGGAATCTGACTGTGCTTTAGCTGCTGCTATGTGTTCAGTTCACAGGACCACATTAGACTTCATCTTTAGGAGTCCTCCATCCTGCATCTGAGAGACTTTACAGCAGTATTTCTTAGTTTAGATATAGTTTGGCATGTCTAAAGTGCTTCAATGCTGAGCAGTAGATCTATTCCAGCTCATAACAGAAGGTAATCTGAACTATTCTTTTTCTATAATCTAAAGAGATAGCAGAAGAGGTAAATATATGAATAATATTCTAAAACTTCACAGAATAATTCAGTCATGAAAATTAACTTCCTATCATTTCTGAAGTCTGAAAAAATGCAAAGATTTGTTGATTTTTTGCAGTGCTGTTTAATTTCAGTCTCCTATTAAGTTCATGTTTGTGATTTTTTAAAAACCAGAATCTTCTCAAACACAATGCCTTGTTTTTTGTACTCATGAAGCCATCTCTATAGAAGAGGAATATGCTCTCATTTCAACTTTATCTTTTAGCTACAAAAAATGAGTTTAATCATTTCATTAATCAGCCATCTTTTTAGATCAAACTATATTCAGTCTTCCCAAAAGATTTTATTCTGTGATCACTGTATGAAAAACTAAAATGGTGAACAGGAAATTGAAACTGTTATTATACAGGAAATAACAGCACTCTGTCAAAATCTACAGAAGAAACATATGTTAAAACTTACTGTCAACATCTAACATATCAGATCAGATAGAGAGAAAGACCAAAATTACAAGAATCATTATAATATCAATTGAGGGCAAAGTTCTGTGTGAAAATAAATCCTTTCCAGCTCCATGAAAAGGAGCTGAGCACAGAGTATCTGATGAAGCAAAGATCCTGTCATAATTTCATATACTGCTGGATCATATGACAGAAAATTTAGTTCCCTTTCCCATCCCTCCAGATTTTGTACAGTCACAACTGTAATATCTAATATGTGTAATGAACTCTGTGCCTTTGTTATCTATGCCTAGCTTGTAAGAAGTGCTCTGGTGTTCATCACCAGCCAGGGATTAGGTGTTCAAGTGCTGTTTTCTGTAGTACAGTCCTAGTGCATTTTATTTGGATTTATTTGCAAATTCAACCATTGTTTGATTAAAGCTGTGAAAAAGTGTTGAGATGGAACAGGAAACCAGGAAAAATACCCTGATTTCTGTGAATTACTGTCAAGGTTTTTGAACTTTTGTAAATGAACCGAGAAAACTCCACGGTGATAATTATTACTGCCTCAGTACCCAACTGCTATGTTATCTGTATTTGTTTAATCTATCTATTTTTCATATAGCAACTCATCACATGGGAAAATTATTTACATTCTTAGGTCAATATTTTTATGACAACAGGTGGAATGAAAAACCTACCTTTCTCAATGACATGCAGCATTAACCACCAATTAAAATGTGTATTTTCCATATACATTTCACGTTGAACTTAAAGGGGAATTTGAAACAGCATAACACCTGGGATTTACCAGCCACAGAGCTTCCAGGCAGTTCATAACATCTCTTTTCTTAGAACTTACTAATTATAGTTCCTAAAACTAAGTTTTAGTCAGAGTAATCCCTGGGAAGCTTAGTAGAGCACAGGCAGAGCAGCAGTGCATTTTTCTGCTGGTGAACACTGCTCAGACATGACTCAATTTTCTGGAGTCCTGAGCTGTGCACTCAGCATGGCCTCAAGTGTGCAAGATAAGAAATCTGATGGGTAATATTTGAGTAAGTTCCTGTTAAACACTTATTCTGAATCCAAGTACACTTCTCTCCCCACAGATCTGTGAAACAATAGATAAGATTCCCAGAAGATCCCCAAGTTCTCAGGTTGTTGAGTTGAACTAGGCAATATGAAAGCAGTGAGCAGTACCAAGACAAACAGAATCTTGTGCAAAAAACTATTTGGAAAACCATCTACAGTAACAGACACAAGAGGTGGCTTCTAACAGCTTCTGACTTCTCTGGTAAGGACCCATCACCAATATTCTTGAACAACCACTATTAAAACCACAGCAAAGAGATTGTTACCCTTCACTCTTCACCTTTCCAATTCTCCTTGTTACTTGTGACCCAGCTTTTCTCTCTGATCTCTTTAAATAATATTTTCTACCATACTGAGTACAACTGTGTTTTCTCTACCCTGTCAAAACCAAATTCCTTCTTCTTTCTTTTTGTTTCATTCTCTAGGCCTGAAGTTGGCACCTACAGCCTTGTGTAGATATCTAATTCCTATATGTGATACAATCCAAAATTTGGGAGTAAGCCTAGAACATTAACTTGCTGCATGAGTTGTGGACTAGACCTTGCTGTAGAATATTAGTGTTAGATAATTAGCACATTAAAAAGGTGAGCACCTCTCACTTAGAATTAATGTGCAAAAAGCATATTCAAATGTGATTGTTATAGATCCAAGCAGACCAGGTCTTTGAAGTTCAGGACAGGCAATCAGAACTTTTGCAAAAACTACTTTTTCTAGTCATACTATGGAAGATTTCAACAAATGTTGAAAAGGACAAACAACAGAAAAAAGAAATAAAATGTGATGTGACCTCTGTGAGACCTCCCTCCCCTCTTCTAAATCTGCAGGATCACCAAAGACCTCAGATGAAAAAGCATCTCTGGATGGTTTGGGTCAATCCCAGCTTTATGTTTTGATGGCCTTCTTGGGCCACTACAGACGGAGCCATCCAGTGGCTGTGCTTGTATTCTTTTCCTGACATCTGAGTAAGACTGTTCCAGTCTATCTGGCATCTCTATTAATAACATCAGTCACTGCCTTTACTAGTTAGTTCGGGTAAAATAATGGAAAATATATATTTTGTTGGCGCTGTTTCTAACAGTCTCTATCCACCACTTGAATAAGGTTGCTAGCCTTAGAATCTAGAGGGTGTTACAGGGACATGAAAAGGAAACAGGAAAAAAATATTTGAAGTAGAAACATTTCCACATAAAAAGAGGAAATATTTAGATTCTTGCCTGCATGGTTGAATTTACAGCCACACCATGGACCCAATGTTATTTAACAAACCATATTACTCTACCATTCAAAACATTTTTTAAAAAAACCCTCACAAACATATAATGATATATTTAATTTGTGCTATATTTGCAGCAATAATCTTGCTGCAAAAAATAGCTTAGACAGGCTGATAAAACTCTTGGTGAATCAAATTTTGCTTTGCTGAACAAGTCAATAGTGAATTGTAGAAACTTACATTGAAAAAAAGAAAATGTGGCATTGATTTCACCTTGAACAAAACATCCATGGGAGAGATGTGTGCAGTTACACACTGGACCATAGAAAATTACAGTGTTATTGATATCATGTTCCTTTTGGTTCACTCCTGGAATACCTCTCTATTTCTGACATGTGATATACTATGTCACCTCCATGCCTGGTAGTCTCACTCCTTTCTTTCATCTAGCTCTCAAGGTAGAGGACCTGAATTCAATTTCTTTTTTCCTTTTTAGTGTTGTAAAGGCATTCTCCAGTTGAGCCATAATAAAAAAACAGTGGCTTGCACACCATTGAAGTAAGCAGACAAAAAAAGAAACTTGGAATTCACAAAATCAGTTGATGTTCATTCTTTCTTGAATGCAGTCTGTGCAAAAATGAAATTCACTATCTTTGGATTGATTGTTGTGATATACACCAGGCTCTAGTTCTTCAGAGTTTGACCACCTTGAGTGATATATGTTAATGACTTGCTCTAGCATTGCACCTAATATAAATCTTGCTGTCATTGATGAAAGGAATAAAAGTTTTATTTGTTAATGAAATATGATGTGGTCTTTCTGGTGTTCTATTTAAACATCACCTAGGAGTAGATCATGTTTTCAGAAGTCAGGAGTAGCCCCAGGCCCTCCATAATTCTAATTGATGTAAATGAAGAAAATAATGAAAGCTTGTGTGTGCTGACCCTGTTATACAGAATGGTTTCACCTCAGTTAATCAAAGAACCTTTAGAGATGTTGCAAGCATCTGGCCTGAATAGAGAGTTCTTCAGTCTCTGCTACTAAGCTGTCTGCATTCAGATGAGATACTGTGCCCAGATTTCCAGCAAAACAGCTTAGTTTCTAAATGCTGACATGTTGAAAACAAACTGCCATGGAACTGACACAAAAACAATACCAAACTCCTCTCTCCAGAAAATATCATCCTTGATTTTGGATGAAAATTAGATGAATGGATAAATCTGAGAACTAACTCCTCCTCTTGGGATATTTGTGTTCCTATTAAGAAGCTGAAAACACAGACAAACTTTCATATTTTTTATTTGAAATGCCAAAGGTTTGACAATATTAATACTACATAGAGCAAAACTAGGAATAACATTTCTTTTTCAGTCTCTATCTTCATAAAACTGACATTTGTAAAAGCTAATGTAGTTCAGAATTATTATTTATTTTTACTCTGTAGTAGGTTATTATAGCATTTTTCTGAAAACTCAGATACTCTGGTAGCATGTTATCCTTGTCATATCTGATACATGTACTTCCCATAAAATGACCTTCACGCTATGCAGCCAATAATATTTGCAAGTAAAACCTGAAGACAAATGAAGGTCTGTAATAATACACTGGAAGGTTATGTTTATTGATTACAAGACTGAATATTTTCACGGTGCTATTCCTTCCTCATAAAAATGAATCATGAACTGAGGTTTTTGTTGTTGTTGTTGTTGTTTTGCTTT
>VWYP01014864.1:27797-58081 GCA_013400435.1 Pycnonotus jocosus | reverse complement strand
TTTTTTTTTTTTTTTTTTTTTTACAACTAGAAGTATTTACAATTGTTTTATAGAAGTGGTTATTTAATTTTTTAGTGAGTTCAGGAGTGTTCAGGATCAAAGGAGTAATTCTAAGTACTGGTTGTGTACAGAATGAATTAAAAAAGAAGAAAAAACAAAAAAGCAAGACTTGCAGAGAAGGTCCACCCATATGCTGCTCATACAAATTTAAAAGCCTAGCCTTTTGAATGCTAAGCAGTAGATAATGAAATTTCTATAAGTTTAACGTCTTTCAAAAGTGTAAACAAAGGCTTGAAAGGTGCTTTAAAACAAGAAAAGAGGCAGGACAGGAGAAGTACAAGGGTGTGGTGAAGATTAACAATGAGAAAATGAAAAGAATGACAGCATAACATTCTGATTAAAAAGCAAAAGAGCAGAGAAGCTGTTTAGTACTCTGTAAGTATCACTAAATGGTATTGCTTCTCAGGCACAAATGTTTCTTAATATCATCAAAATTCTTAATATCACCATACAAGCAATATGTTATTTACTCTGAGCACCTCTTCCCTTGAAAAATCTGTCCTAAAGCAAGAACAAAAAAAAATCTGTTTTCATACTGATTTACTGGTACTTATGCCTTTTTTTCTTTTATTTTTTCTTTGTTTTTGAAGAAATTCCTGCAAATACAAGATTGGAACAACCCAAAGACTGTTTGAGGTGAAAAAGCCAGATGGGCAGAAAGCAGCACTTTCCTCTGCTTTCCTAGGCCTGTCAAAATGGTCCTTGCATTAGCCTGAAGATAACACTACAAATCTTTACATATCAGCAAAGATCAAAATAGGAGGAGAACCATCCTTTCCTGTTGAAACTAAAATAAAATGCAAAGCTGAGTAGGGAAGCCAAGCAAGGTTTGACTGCTGGTCTGAACACTCTTCTGTGTGTCTCTTGCTGACATTTGCTTGTGCCACTCTGAAAGAGAAACGAGAGGACTGAACCTAATTAACCCTTATCATTCCCTTTCTCTCTATTACTGAAGATTGCCTTCTTAAAGCCATAAGGTGTTTTCTGACTAAGAGAAAGCAGAGAACTTGATGGAAGAGCAAGAGATGGCCTACACTTCATCTGAAGGAGACCATGTCCTTGGAACAAGGAAGAATTACATATTTTGACTTGAAAAGAAAGGATTTTGAATATTGTATTTTTGCAAGGGATATAAACTTCCCTTGGATCAGTTACCTAACATATCATCACAATTGGTTTCACTACGATCGATTCTATCAATGTAAAATGAAGAAAAGAAAGCCATCACTTGCACACTATTGAGGCTTTTAAACTGTATTATAGGCTGCGTTCTATAAAATATACAAAGGAACAAAATAAAAATTATCAGTAACAGCCTTCTTGCTTCTATTCCTTAAATTAAAAAAAAAAAAAGGCATTTTTCTAATGTATTTTTTAAAGTTCTGTCTGCAAGAGACTTTTCATTTTGCAGAAGCTGTGGGATGAATGGACATCCATTCTAGCTTATAAGAAATTCTAGCTTATAAATACAGCACAGCAGAAATGTTGACTGGGTTTCTGATTTCTCCACTGACCTTTGAGTGCAATTGCCATATTAATACATGACATTAATATTGACAAAGGTCCCAGGAGGCACTTTTGACCCTGAGTGAAAGCAAGGACTTTTCCCTGAGGGGAAAAGAGAACAGCAACTTGAGAAGGTGCAGTGCAGAGAGATGTTGGAAGGGGAGTGATGTGATGGGTCAAGAGGTGCCTGCAGGCAATCCAGGTCCTGACTTCTCATTCTAACCAAGGTAAGGGAGAAGGAGTGAGGCAGCTTGCCCACACAACTTTCCTTTACCTAACACTGACATTTTATGACACTTCTTGGTTGGAGCAAGCCACAAGAGTTAATAATTTCTAAAATAAGTAGATAATATAACAAGAGACTCCTTGGGTTTACAGTACCAGGCTTCCTTCACAAAAGTAATATTCTATTCAAATAAATTCAATACTTCCTATGAGAGCCAAAATCAATGGCTATGTACTTCCTGGATAACATGGATCAGTTGCTATGGGCTACTTCATCTTTCACTAAGTGCATTGGTTGTTGCACATTTGTGTGGTTTTTTTAGGTAATCCACATAAATTTGAAGGATCTGGCTCCTCTCTTCAAAGGGTTAAGCTTGATTTCTAGCTACATGCACTGTCACAGTGCTGCATTAAAATTAAGAGCTATTCAAAGAAAAAATAAACAAAACTTAACATTTTCGGGCTGGAAAAAAGCTTTAATCTAAGCCTCAGAAATACTACACATCATTAAATCACAGTTTAAACAAGATTATAATTTACTACTCTAAAGTCTTCCTTAAACAGTACTATGATTTGCGTCATACTACATGAAACTCCTGCTTTTTGCTTTTTTATAATAGAACTGTTATATGAGATGTTTGTTTTGGACAAAAACATGCTTCTACTTGATTTCGGCAATTCATTCCGATCCAGTCTTCTATATTTGCTGCATTTTTTTTTCATTGAAGGCTGGACAAATCTACCTGGTGCTGCTGCATATTTGTTGTCAGGAGGTCTGTATCATTCTTGCTGTCTAGGTAGGAAATAGAAAGAAGAGGATACATGACATTGGGTAAAAGAAGAAGAAAGTAGATAAAATGTGAAGAATATTCATTTAAATGTATAAAATATTGTAATATTTTACATTAACAATATCTTATAACTAGTACTTATGATACATCATTCTATATAAATAAAAGGAAGATTTTTTTCTGCAAAGCATCTGTTTTTTACAAAGAACTACACTTTCTTGTGTTTTTAATATGGCTGAACTGAAAGATCTGTCATATTACTTTCCATACCACCCAATGACCACTATAAAGTTCTATCTTATTTTCTTACTATAAATTTCTGAGTAGGAAAAAAATCAATACAAATGAATAACAATAATATGAGAGTCTCTTTAATTTGTGCTTATGTGAATGAACACCATGCCATATCACTGAAGACTCATAGACTTCTGTGTTTTCATGAGAATACCTCAGGCATTTTGGTTTGCTCATGCTCTACAGATTGTACCAACCAGGTTTTTTTCAAATATGACCATAATAAATTCACAGTTAAACTTATGTGTGTTTTCTAATATCATTGTTTTCTTGTTATCTTAGTCAAAGCACATCTCACTCCTTATTGCATTCCCTGGAGCAAAGTGAGAGGTAGACACAACTTTGATAGATGATATCTGGACAGCAAGTGTGCAGGACCTGTTGTGGTTATACTTGACAAGACTCGTTGACATTTTTGTACAGGGATAACTTGATCTTTCCATCACAGCATCTGAAATGCCTCTAAATACAAAGACTTAGGCTTAAATCAATGGTTAGGGTGATTGTTTTTTCCTGAGTAACAACACACTTTTATGCATGAAATTTCCAGTCTATTTCATTCTCAGAGCAATACAACTGTGATTTAAATATTTGCTGCTGTGATATTTAAACATTTTCAGACCAGATCTGCCAACTGACATTTTTTCCAAGACTACTTAAATATCAAGAGGTGTTAAAACTTTCTTGGTGTTAATCCTACCCAGGACAAGTTCATTATAGAATTAGGAAGAAAATGTTAGGAATTAAAGGCTCTTTTCTTATGTATATCTTGAGATGCCTAATCAGTAAGTAACAGTATAGGAATGAACAATGACATCTGAATTTTTCATGACAGCAAAAACATATTGTGACACAACCACACGTAATGCTACTATTAAGTCAAATATTATGATATGCTAATAAATGTATAGCAGGGAGAAACAGAAGTATTTTGTAACTTCCTGGTTTAGTACATTCTTTCTGTAATACATCATTGCAAGGATGAGTTTAGACAAGCCCAAAGGTAGCTGCTAAGTGGAAGCTCAGCTGGCAAGAGGCAAGGGGCAATCCGAGCCCCTCATATGTGAAGATATAGATATAGACTGACACCAGTCATTCAGATGCCTTGCCATGTGTACTGCCCACCACTGTTACAGAGTTATGTTTCTCTCCTCTTGCTGTCTTTCCAACTCATGAATCTTTCATTCCTGTGTGCACAGTGAGCTCAGCTTTAGCAGGAGGGTTGAGGCCTTGAGAGGAGGACAAACCATTTTATACAAAACGCTCATCATATCATTGTTGTGGTTTAATTAAAATGTTTGTGACATTTATGATTAACCCAATTGATTCAGGTTAGGTGTCCTCTCAGCCTGACCCCAGGATCAGCACTCTCAGGGGGCAGAAGGACTTCACTGCTTTTTTTCCTTCCATGCAATTGTTAAAGGGCAAGGGCAAAGAGATGTCACCCAAAGCTTGCCACATAATCAGGTTCTCTGCTAATGACAGAGAGACTACATCATTATCATAGCTGGGGTTTACAGGAAAGAATGAAGATTTCCTGACTTACAGTTCTTAAGGCATGCCTTTCTTCTTTTCAATGTGCTTAATTTTTGCCCAAGTAACTGGCACACTGTTAAAGTTTAGAAATACACCCAGAATAAAATAGATCTAGTGTCATATCAGGATATTGGTAAACTTAATATTCTTTCTTCAGTACTGGCCAAAAGATAGAAGGGCAGCAAAAATTCACCAAAATAGCCTGTCCCTGCTCAAACTTAGGAAATATTTCTTCTTCACTCCCATTTATTAGTGGATTAGTAAATATACTGAAATATTTTTCATCTGATGTGAAAATGTATATCATCTGATATTTACCTTTTTCTCTTTTTTTTTTTTTCACAAGCAATTGATTTCACTAGAGCATTTCTCAAAGCCCTGGTTATTTCTCTACACATACCACTGGAGGAGCTCATTAACTCCAAAAATGGGGTTTGCATGTCTGATATAAGACATTTCCTTTCACTTTGGTCCTTAACCTTTCTGAAGCTTGGCTATACAATAGAGACACTATCAACTACCTGAGATTAGCCCAGAGCACAGTACTAATAACACCAAGGTTGTGCGTTTGGCCCCTGTACAGCCTATTCATGTGAGAGTTGGCCTCAGCGATTTTTGTGGGTCTATTTCAACTCAGAATATTCTGTGAAACAAATACTTACTTTTCATGTAAAGTTAGGTCAATTTTTCCACAAGCTACTGCTATGTTCATGTATTTTGTTCTTTTCTTTATTGATGGGAACGATGACACATCAACATAGCAGATGCATTTAGCAAAGAAATTAAAGCTTTCTGTATCTGTATTAAATCTTATCCTTCAACTCCTCCCTTTAACCTCTCCTGAAAATCCATTAAAAATCACAAACGCTAAAGCAAACAGTTTAATTAAATGGCTATCATCTAAACACTAATTTTGAATAAATCATTGGTTTATTCTTTGCACAGCAATTGCCTAATCCCTACTGACTCTTTTATATGAACATAAAATTGACTCTGCTACTGCTGTTCAGAGGCTTGTTAATGTTTTCTTTTGATCATGCATTTTAAGATTTGTTTTCTGGTTGCATGGCTAGTGTACACTTTCCATGCTTTTGGTGCCAAAAAAAGAGAAGGTAATTACTTATACTCAAGATCTCTGTGTTATTTCATAGGGCTTTACAAATATATCTCAATAGAATTTGACCAAATAAATCTGGTTTCATAAATTGAGTATTCAGGTACATAAAAACCAGCTGCGGCAGAACAGGCAGCAAACAAAAACTATACTAGATAGAAATTAAAAACTCTCATGAAAATAATGTAAAAATTAAGAATGTCAATATAACAGAGAAGAGAGGTGAGAAGAAGAGAGGGGGAGGGAGGATGGGGGAGGAAGGTTTGTCACTGGCTTGAATTAAAAAGGAGCATAGGGTTACTCCAGGGTGCCTTTGCTAATAATGACAAGATCGTTTGCTTCTCACATCTGTAGGAAAAAAATGAGAGGAGAAGATGGAAAAGAGGTCCTGGGATGTACCAGCTGTTGCTGTTGGTCCTCCCTGCTGAGCACAGAGCATTGTGCCCCTACCGGAAGGCATTGCAATCTGTTGACATCTCCAGCTCTCTGCTACTTCGGGACACTCAGCTGAATCTAAGGCGACGATCATCTGGCTGAGTGAACAAAAATCAGTGCCTACAGTGAAAAAGCAGGAATAACACACAAAGCAGATGGCTGGAGGCCTGCTCGTTCCTGTTTCTGGGGCTGTTTACACTCTTAAGTGACTAATTTTGACATGTTGTACTACTGATGAAGTTTTTTGGTCTGACCCAGCAAACTGCATGTAGTGCAGTCTGGGACTACTCTAATTTGATGTCTGCAGCCCAGTGCTATTTCTGATCTACAGAAAGTCAATTAAAATCATGGTGAGTGAGCAATCAAAGTGAATTTCAGAATGACAGCTTTCTACCATATATAATACTCCAAATGTACACTTTTACATTTTCTTAGTGAAAGTATCTTGAAAATTTCGAACACTGGTCTTTAATATTTGTTCTTCTGGGACTGAGATCAGAGTCATGGTACAGAAGATTCACAGGCTTCCAAAAATGACATCAACACCCAGAAGCATGATGTTTTCTCCAGCCTTTCCTATATCAAGACATGTGGACCTGTAAACTGCAAGAGAGTATTCTATAATGAAATGTTAATATTCCAATAGCACTGTTAAAAAAAAAAAAAATCAATTTACTGCCAAACTCTGGCTCCCAGATCTGGAGGCTGTTGGGATTACACTTACAGAACTACAAAATCTAGACCTGAAACACAGAGTCAAAACTTTAAGTATTCCAAGCCAATTTGGAATTTAGTAAAATGTCATGGAGAAGCTTAATCAAAAACTTATTTCATCCCAATCTGACATTTTATTTTTTCTTCTCAAAAGGTTATGAAGGATATTAACCATTAGAATCTCAGATACCTGGCAGTTATTCAAATTGAAAAATAAGACAATCACCTGGATCTATCCTAGTCTGTGGATATCTCCCCTGCCTGTATCTTCAACTTATTCACAGTCTCACAGTGATGGCTCCATAGGCATTGAGGATCAGTCAATTATTATCCCTCTGAGTAGTTAAAACTAAACGTAAAACTTATCAACAAACAGTTTAAGGTTATTCTGGGTCTGTTATGGACAAACAATCTAATAATAGTAATGCTTGAATGACATTCTTTTTTATGGCAAAACTAAAGGGCTTGCCTAGTCTGCTAGTATTTTCCCAAGGTCTTGAATTAATGTTAACAAAGAGGAAACAGCAACTGTTTTCAAGAGTTTGGATGTGGACTTACCTTCAGCACCACTGCTTGCAATGACTAATTCCTTAACATTCTTCAGCTTCATGGCTGCTGGGGCTTTTGCATTTTAACCAGCCATATTCCAGTGCCTAAGTTATTTAGGGTGGAGGTTTGGAGGTTTTATTTACCTTGTGCTATTCACTATCATTTCAAATCTGGTTTATCTAAGTGGCCTTTTATTATAGCCCCTCCAGCTAATGAGAGAAGAGTGTATATTGAGGTCTATATCTGCCCTATCTTTAGGAAAATTGCTATTTTGTGGAAGTGATCTCATAAAAGGTGACATGTGAACCATCTCAGTATCAATAGGAAACATTGGGCTGCTAAAATGGCATAAACTGTAAAATTGTGACTGATTCTCATCTGAAGATCTGTGTAAGGTTCTGGGATCCACAGCACAAGGAGCACTGTGACCTGTTGGAAGCACAGAGGAGGCCATGGAGATAATCAGAGGATTGGTGCACCTCACCTGTGAAGACAGACTGAGAAGTCTGGGGTTGTTCAGCCTGGAGACGAGAAAGCTCCAGGGAAAACTTCAAGCACCTTCCAGTACTTAAAGGTGCTACAGAAAAGATGGAGAGGGACTTTTTACACAGGCCTGTACATGGAACAAGAGGGAATGGCTGTAAACTGAAAGAGATCAGTTTTGGATTAGATATTAAGAAGAAATTCTATAATGTGAGGGTGGTGAGGCACTAGAACTAGGTTGTCCAGAAAAGCTGTGAGTGTTCCACGCCTGGAAGTATTCAACATCAGGGTAGATGGGGCTTTGAGTAAACTGGTCTAAAAGAAGATATCCCTGCCCGTGTAAGATTTAAAGGTCTTAATGCAATCTTCAGTCAAATCTATGATGTTCAAAGAGAAATTTCTCTTGTGTTATGAACTGTACACAAAAGAGTAAACAAAGTATTTATCTGTTGATATTTGCATAAAACTTTTTAATTCATTTGGTTTTCTTTAATAAAAGAAAGGTTGTCTCATTTTTTCCTTTTCTCTCAGTCAGCTAAAAAAACCCAAAACATTTGTGTAGTGCTCACCAGTATATAATTATCCAAACATTACTTAATATGGGAATTTTACGATCTTGTCACTCAAACTGATGCATATTTTCGTTTTTCACATCCTTCTTTTGATCAGTAAGAAAATTCTGAAGAATTTTCAGAATTCTGTTTCTCTATTTTAAATCTCTGAAGAACAGTGTAAGAGAAAATAAACCAACATCACAAGCCTTTTAAATGCCTTTTTTTAATTTTTTTTTTTTTTAATTTCTCATATCTGGGGCTCAGAGGAAGACAATTCTCCCACTTAGACATTTCTAATTTTCTGACTTCTGAGCAAAGTAGCTGTTGATTCATGCACTTGATTCATTTTCCCACTACCATTTTAATCTTCCTTGTCCTGGTACTGTCCACCCATCTGCAGAACTCAATTGTAACAATCAAAAAGTTTCAGTTATCTATAACTTATTATAAGATTAAGGGGATAATCTTAAATTTCCATTGTCTCGTGTAATGAGTTCCACTACTATAGTAAAAAATTTTTGCATGTTAGGACATTTTGCAGTGACTTTGCAATCATTCATCACAGCTGAAAAAGACTCCGAAAAATCACACAACACAAGGAATTTTTCCATCAGAAATTCAAAATACTAGGCCTTCTCCTGTCACTATTCATATATTAAAGAGCAAAAGCAATGGAATAAAGACAGGATTAAGTTTAGCAATGACTGGTACCATGTGAGGACAATATTGATGCCACACCTCTTTGCAAAGCAACAGCAATTTAAAGGTGTCAGTGTTTCCCTAAAGAAGAAATTGAAATTTCTTTTTCATTTTCCAGAAACAGTGCTTAATGACAGAAGAAGTTTTAGCTCAAGTTAGCTAAATGGGATAAATTCCTAGACCTGATCAGATAGGAACTTTCTGATGAGCTGCCAAATATATATGAAGAATGAAGTTCCCATCTTTCCCAACAGAGTTATCACAACCTGTTCATTAATGGGAAAACTTCAAAGTTCCTCATCTTCTGTAGGACTTTACCTCTGATTATCCATCTCAATCTTATTTTATTTTTTACTAGGAAAAAGAAGATAAAGATGGAAAACTTACAGTGTATGAACTGAGAACAGTGTCAGGAGTGGTATTTGCTGGGCTTCTGCAGCTTTTTGTGAGCTTAACAGCTTTTACAGGACTTTTCAGCCTTAGGGTTTATCTAACTTCCTCTGGAGATGGAGCTGGCCATGAACTGTTCCCAAAGAGGAGAATTAGGGATATTTGTTCTTTAAATGTGTTTCATAAATGTGTTTGATGTTGTTCAATGCTTGACACTGTGTAGATATTAATTAAGTGCAAAAAACTATTTCCTCTACTTTGTTCAGGGGGAAAAAAATCAGCCCTGGTAGGTTTCACAATCAAAATTATAATCTTTCTTGAGCATGCAAATTAACAATTAGAACATCTCAACAATGGAATTCCACTAATCCCTCCACAGGAGAAAATTGGTTATCTGCCTACAGCACCAATTAACCAAACAAAAGCTGTTTAAAGCAGAAAAATAGACAGAAAATTTACTAGGATTGAATTGTTTTACACCCCAGATAGACATTCCCTCCCACTGTGGAGCTGGATTTAGGGCAGGGGGCTCTGTGTGTGTCTATGTGTAAGCTGCTGCAAAAGGTGTCGAGTTGAGGCCAGGAGGAAGTGAAGTTCATTGTTTTAGGAGGTAGAGTGTGGTCATTGCAAACTGCATTCCCAAATCCCACTCTGCCTGTGGACTTCAGCAGAAGATGATAATAAAATCACGGCCCTCTGCATCATTTTCAATTGCTTTTACTATCCAGGGCTAAAGACAAGATCATGTACTAGCTGGACTATTGGGATCATTCAGCTTTCCATTTCCTTAGTGCAAATATTCTATTTTACTACCTAACTTTATCTAATGCAGTGATTCTGGAAATCTGTGTAATAGCATCAGCTACCCCTGACATCCAATAACAAAGAGTTGCTCAAAGTTCAAAAAATAACTCTCATAGATTTAGCTAACATACACATTGCCAAAAAAAAAACAAAACCCCAAAAAAACCCCCAAAAAACAAAACCACCAACCTATTATCTCTGGGTGTGGCCAATCTCAGTACTAACATGTTTAAGTTTTGACCTACCTGAGGGGAACACCCAAATCATTGAAGCAGGTGGTGCTGGGAAAAGGCGTGTGAACAGAAAACCTCTGCACCTACAGAAATGCTTTACAAGTTGGCTGTCTTCCAGTTTCATAAAATAAGGGAAACATCATTTGTGCAGGTGTAATATAACTCATTTTGGTTGTATGTAAAAATAAAACTTTCTTTCAGAAAACATTACTTGCTGTAACATGATTTTGCTTGGGGTTGGAGTGTAACAGGGATAAGATATTAGCATTCTGGAACAAGCCTGCATGAACACAAAAAAAAAGCTGAAACATTTCTTAAAAATAAAAGATTGAAATAATTAAATGTTCATTTGAAAATCTTTTTTTAAATTGAACACAAAAGAAATTTAAAAAAAAATAAAGACAATAAACTGACAGTTCTGGAAATTGAAACCTTCCATCTCTGTAACGAATATACAGCAAAGCATGGCTATGGATCTTCCTCTTCCTCCTTCTTGTCCCCTCAGAATGCCTTCAACTGACCTAGCTGGGTTGTCTTTACCTTTTATCAGAGTAAAATAGATTCCCCTTTCACTTTTTTTAGCAAGACGATATTTTCACACCTGTATCTACGTCACTTATGTGAAATTTATACCCTTTTATGAATTTACAGCTAATACCTTGATAGTATATGGTTATCTTTTGCAAAAGAATTTTTTTTAATGAGACTACAGAGTCCAGAGTCTTCTAGGTATGCATCTCCTGGGCAATATGATTTAAACACATGTAAAGTGATCAGTAACATAGCAAGTTGTGGGTAATAATATTTTAAAGATCCAGAGGATTTCCTTTGCCTTTGTGACCACACGCTCAGTTTTAAAATGCCAAAGTTCACTCCCCAATCCTAGTTATAAGAACATCTTGCATCAACTGGAAAGGCAGGCTTGCTGGAACAGAATGTTTATTTATCAATCTGCTTTAAAAGAGCAAGTTAGTTTTGGTTGTAAGTTGCACAAACTAAGCTGTACATGAAAGCAAGCCCTAGAAGGATGGAGCTCAGTTCACCCTGACTAGATCTCTGGGATGACCCACCTGCCATCCATATTATTGCTTCTCTCAAAATACTGTTTATTTGTTTATTCATTTTTGTGTTCTGTAAGTCAGAAAATATTTTGGTGTTTACCCCTCCCATACCCCCCAATCCATTTGTGTTTTGCAATAGAGGGAACATTGTTATGTATTTCTAAAGGAAGCCCAGCTGAAGTGTCTACAACTAAATCTTACAGCTAAAATTCCATTAAACAATGAGATGCATTTAGGAAGCCAGAGAGAGAAAACACATTTAATAACCTAGAGGCTGGGTGCAACTTCATGGTGCTTCAAAGTAGTTCCTATTTTAAATCCTAGTATTGCTTGAGGCCAAAATCTGACTTTATTACATTTCAAAATGAAAAAAAAAAAAATCCATGCACCTGCTTTTGTAACAGATTTTTTTAAAAATACTGACACTTAAAGAAGGAATATATTGTGTAGATAATATATGTCATCAGTTTAACAACAATAACATGAAAATTCATTGTCTGAAAAACAAAGAATTGGGGTTCAACCTACGTTGCTTCACTGAAACAACAGTACTTTAAAAGTGGCTATAGCTCTAAACTATAAAGTAGAATGTTTAGGCTATCGTTCTGGCTCTGTGTCTGACCTGCTCTGCCACATCAACACAGAGCCCAAAAAATACTCAGTTATTTAAATATAAACCATAATGAATGTTAAATATCTACAGACCATGTAGGTCTGAAAGAAATGTATTCAAGTACATAAAGCCACATTCATGTGAGATTTAAGCTTTTAATTGCATGACCTTTAAAACTATTCCAAATTTAACCCACTTTTTTTCAATGATTTTATGATGAAAGGAGTCCGACAGGTGTGCGGCATTGTTAGGACTATACACTCCTATCCCATGAAAGATTGCAAAGCTGAGCTGGAACAGGACAAGAGGATTTCCATTTAGTTTCCAGAAAACTTATCCTTCGGGATAAAACAGTTTATAGGTGTAAAGAACAAATGAAGGTTTTCTGTCTTTTCTATTCTGCACAACCTGAGGCCTGGAAGAAATGATGAGTCTTTTCTATTTCCTAAAAGGATGGGAACAATTGAAGCTTTATGTACCAGTGAAAATCTGGTAAAAGATAACCAAATATTCTCCTTTCCCTTATTAGTAAATTAGACTGTAGATTCCTTATGGCTTTTTACAGACTGAAAATAATTTAGAAAAATTTTAGCAACCAGACTCAAACTTTTTCAAGGGTCAGAATGTGATATACAGGTGAGCAAAAGAATAATTATTTGAGAACTCTTGTGAAATGTAATCTGCGAGAAACAAATAAGATAGCTGGATTATATGACACATACATATTTAAATATAGACATTTTTAAAATTGTTTCTGTTAGAATATTAATCCTTCCAGGAAAAATTCACAATGCATTTTAAAAAGTCCAGGATGCTCCTACAATCTCTGAACAAAATCCACATAATTTAGACAAATTTTTTTCTCCATTTTGTGTGTCTAGAACAACTGTAATATCAGCCAGCCATACTTCAGCCTATACATTTGGTAAAGCCTCTGTGAGAAGACAGGCAAAGGGTAAAATAATGGAAGCAAAGTTGTGGCCCGCTGTGAGCTGGCACAGGGTTCAGCTTCTATGCAGAATGGCCACCCCACAACACTGCACAGTCTCACAAGCTGACAGATATTAACAGTGGTTGTGGTCATGTAGGAGTTGCAAAGGTTCTGAGGGAAGGATGACATGAACTTTATAAATTTAATCTAACAATTTATTTTAGCTAGAGGAAACATTGCCCACTACTTTTTAAATTTTCTTTTGGTAATATTTGATGTTACTCTTCCAGCAAGCACACAGTTAAATTGACAGGACTTCATTTGTAACCCACAGAACAATAGATGACCTGAGTAAAACTGTGCGCTCTCCTCCAGATGTTGTGCGCACTGAAACACCTGGGAGAGCCACGGGAGAGAAGCAGGAATGACCGCTGCATTTGCTAAAGGAGCAGCTGCATGTTCAGCAGGCAGAACACATTGCCCTACCTTCAGCACCTATCATTTCCATGCCTTCTGAATTTATTAAACCCTTGACTTAGCCCATCATATAGCTACTGGCATGTTCTGTTTCCCATGGAAAAGAACTTAGTGGTTCTCTCTTCCCTCAAAGCAAAATACCATGAAACCATAAGTACGGCTTTTAGTGCTTGATTTAGTGTTTATCTGACTTCAGATGCGGACCTGAATGCTTTGCTGCCTTCACACTTTGTCTTGCCTCAATGCCCTGCCTCTGTCATCCTCCAGGTTCATGTGAGAAAAGTAACACAGCCTTACTGGACCAGGAATTGTCTACAAGAATCTTCTTAAAATCTTACAGGTTTTCTGTTAAAACATTTTTACAGTGACACAGTCCCCAAATTTGACCTTGCTTCATTTAATGTTCTCTTGGGTTTGCAATATATTTTTCCTCACTTTTAAGAAGTTGGGTGTCAGCATTCATACTTTTTCATAACTAGTATAAAAATACTTTTCTCATGTTTTTTCCAAGAAAAACACTCACATAATTCTAAGTTGTGCTAAATCCTTCATCTCTCAAGAAATCAACCTGTTTCTTGGGCCCCCAAATGTTCCATCTTTTGTTATTTGTGTGCATTTTACAAAAGAATTGTAGAAAGAGGCCCAGACCACAGGAGAAAAAATCGACTCAGTAATAGCTAAGTCATATTGAGTGAATAATTATGGGTGATCATCTTTTCCACTGACACCTGTGGTCATTACAATTTCCTCTGTTTACCAATGGATGTGAAAAGGGAAATGAGCCTTCAGAAATTTAGAATTAGGTAAGTGCCAGTTGTTTTCTATTCCCAGTGCAATTACCACTCCAGTTTTTGCCCTATTCAGGCATGTTCAAAGACTGTGTTCTATTCATGTAGTCTCACTGAAATAAGTATTTTTCAACATAACACTGTTAGAATTCAGTCTTCATTTTGTGGATTTATTATGTCCTGTTGAACAACTTGCCACAGAAATGACAACATGACAGAGACAGTAATTACTGAGCTTTTCAAAATATAGAGTATCAAGTTAGGAGTTTATTTAAGCACAAAATCAAAGTAAACCTTCCAAATCAAAGTAACCTTCTGGAAACACGGGGAAAACATTGGGGTAGATGCAATATCCATTTCATCTTTCCAGAACAAATCTCTCCAACTTTTTTTTTCTATAAAGTTTCTTTACCTTGACAAGAGCAATTCTGTTGCTAATCTGAAGTTATACACAGGCAATTTGATCTTCTCACACATGCAGCCTGAGAGAAATCCTGGCTACGATGTAGATCTGCTCCCTCATCTTCAGCAGTAGCCAAAATTTTGGTGTCATCACTCTACCCAGCTAACAATTTTCACAGAGCCTGTTAGGAGCATTCCTGTCTGTGAAACATTTATGCTTCCTTCAGACCTGTCTGATATAGGCAAATGTATTATTCCCACAGCCAGCAGACAAGAACAAAGATATACGACAGACAGGTAACCTGACCTTGTGTGCTTTGTTTCTGTATCTTTTAAAATGTGCTCAAAATACAAAAGTTTTGACACTTTTTTCAGCTTGACTAAGAAGCCTATATATATATATATATGAATATGTGCTGGAACAGTTTGTGGCATCCCATCAGAGACATTCTTTGGAATCCACTGCAGCTTATCCAAAAGGCCAGTAACTGAACAAAAACTGGGAATGAACTGAACTTTCTTCCTGAGAGTTGTTACCCTCCAGGTGTTATTTTGAGTGTTAATAGATGAAGACAAAAAACCTGCTGGTCATGTCCTACAGCTTTTTGTCCAGGCTAAACCTAACCTGTAGCTAGAAGGAGCTCTAGTGGATTATCAGTAAACTATCTTTGGCAAAATGCAAATTAAGTTATAAATATGTGAAATTTTAAAAAATCCTAAAACCTGTTGGCTAAGAAATCTTTACATTTTTATATCTCTATTACTTTATTTCGTTTCTTTTTTTTTTAAATTCAAATGAGGTATGTTTTTTGAGGAAAAAAAGACATATACTTGAGCAATGTGTAATACAATAACACGGGTAAGGTTTTATACAACTTTAGAAGAATCTCTGGGTCTCTAGCATTTCGCTTACAAAACTTCACATTGTTTTCATTTGCAGAGCAGTTTGTAGAAATATCCCCAGCAGAGGGAGTGGCTCATCCTTTTGAGATGAAGCCTGAAATATTAGCAAAAGAAATTTTTACTTCTGCTTTACACATGAAAAAATAGTGTTAAAGAGAATAATTTCCTTAAATGTCTGTTAAAAAAGCATTTTTTACTCTGTCACCAGTATGAAAGAAGAGCATGACGGTATGCCTGCATGAAACAAATACAGAGACAACAAAAAGTCCAATTGCTATAGTTAAGTTTCAGAAAAAAACTTAAATTTTCTCTACTTTGTACTTCACATTTTCATTGCACTTAATTACATACAGCGTAGACATAAGATGCCCAAATAACAGAATTTTAAGCTCACTTATCTTGATAGTACGTGGTTATTTAGACCTAGTTTTCAAACAAATGCATAAAGAGATAAATTGAAAAACACTGGAAAACTAAAACTCTAGGCCTTTCTGGATACAAATCAATATTGACAGATGAGTTTAAGCAGAGTTATGCTGATTTATAACAGCTAAATATTTTAAGATAGGAACCTTAAATAGAATGGATTTTTTAGTTAAAAAAACCCCAAACTTTAAAATGAAAAGCAAGTTTTAGTTGGTTTATAATTCATTTTTTCAGCAGTATTAAAACTGATATCAATAGCAAAAAACAGGAAATCATAGTTACCTAAAAGGCCAAGGTCTGACTACAACAGTTTTGTGTAAGCCAAAGAGCATTCCTTGGTGGTTTTCAACCCTGTCTTTCATGGCCACTATTTTCCCCTCAGTTTTAACATCATAAGGGTAGTTACTATTTCTTCTGATGCCTGAAAACCCACTCGTTAAATCAACATTGTGGTATTTAATGCCAGCACTCTGCTGTACCTGTGTGTGAGCATGCAGGATCCATTCTGGTTGTGTGACCTAATGAGACCGAGTCCACTAGCCAGGGGTTCACCCCACAGAGGAAGCCAGGGATTTTTTCCAGTGTAAAATGCATTTTGGTTGGTGATTCAGGAGTCTCCTGATTCATTTCCCTCAGTGAAACACTAAGTACATAGATTCAACAAAGGTGGAGAAATTTCACTGTGCTCATTTTGCACAGGGTCTGGTTGCAGCTAATTTACACTGAGCATCTCAAAACCACTTTAGGATAGGGATGTATCTTGGAGATCAGGTCCACAGTTTCAAGGGCCCCAAAAGCCCATCAATCAGTCAGAAATATAGTTTTCATGGCAACCAGCTGTTTTCCCAAACACTCAGCTCTGGGCATCTGGAAAAATAGTTAGGTAAATTCTTCCATAAATCATCCCCATGGTCACTGCATCTGATACTGCTCAGTTAATCTCCACAATGCACAAGGTTTGGTGCATATGTTCAGAGTGACATTATATCCCATTGCTATTAGCCTGAGCTGGGAGATTGATTGATCTGTGTGGGACTGTAAGAGCTCCCTGAGAGTATTGCCTCGAGTCGGGGTCACAGGAACAGCCACCCTGGGCTTCTGGAGGGCAGACTTTGGCCTGTTGGGGAGACTGGTTAACAGGATCCTTTGAGAGACTGTCCTGAAGGACAAAGAAGTCCTGGAATATTGGATGTTCTTCCAGAGGAAAATCTTAAAGGTGCAGAGGCAGTGTTTGGGTCACCATCGCTGGGTATTTTAGAGATGTACAGGCATGGCATTGAAGCATATGGTTAGTGGAGGATTTGTCAGTGCTGGATTAATAGTTGGACTTGATGATCTCAGAAGTCTTTTCCAACTTCAACGATTCTAGTATTCTATGAAAAAAAAATCCTAAAATTACTTTTTCCATTTAGTTGTTAAATTATAACTCATCACAACAAGGTTTCAAACCGAAACCCAGACACTGACAAGGCACATAAGGCAGAGAGAGAGAGTTACTAAACACAGAGAATCTTTATACAGCCAAAATGGAAACAGATTTGGATGTCCAAACCTGGATATTTCTTCAGTCCGCTGTATTAGAAATACTGTGTTTCCTCAAAAGTCTTCTAATGGGTCCATCCTTTAATTTTATAGTATAAGCAATGTCATCCCTCTGTGAGGAAAGTTTTGTGAGTGTGGCTTGATGAAATTTTATTATTATTATTATTTTTTCCTAAAGCAGTAGGATTTTGATTATGATACCTTTACCCACAGTGGACAAATGTTATCTAGATTTTTTAAGAGTTTTCAAAAGTGCTTTGATCCATTTAACTAATTAAAATTAACCTTATTGGGGAAACCACTTAAGCACTTAAGTGCTAATGTTAGCTGCTTGTTCTTAGTATCCCTCTGGGATGACTACAGCTACATCAGGAATCATGCAAAGTGCACTGTATTTGGAAAGGAAAACACTAGCTGGAAACAGTGAAGATGCTGGCTGATACAGAGCAACACCTGGGTTATAGCTGACAAAAATGAGATCAAAAAAGAGGAAACTCTCAATAATAGCAACATTTGTGTTTCCACAGAGCTGTGATGACTCTTCATGACTAACTTTCTGGTCATAAGTAGTGGATGTTTACAACACTTGATCAAAGACTTTCTAGCACACCACTAATTTTGCACATGTAAAGAGAAAACTGAGCCCTGCTCACCTTCCCCATGTTCCTCTCTGTCACAGTCCTCTGTCACATCCAGGCAATAAGGAGAAGTTGCAAGAACCTCTGTGCCCCAAAGAACATTGTAGGTCAGAATCTCTGGAGAGGGATTCTCCTATGATAAAGGAAATAAGAACAACAAAATCTGTCTCTAACACTCTATAATACCCTATGTTCTCACCTGGTACTCTAGTGCACAGGACAGGAATGTAAAAGCACAAATATAAAGATGTAAACAACACAAAGAAATCTACATGCACCTTTCAAAATTCAAGATGTTAAGAAAAATTGTACTAGAATTCACCAACCACCTTACTGTATGCATTTTTCAATCTAAAACCTGAACTGATTCTTCAGCTCCTGCCCCCTAGAGATAGGCCTTTTCCTCCCAAACCCTTCAAGATGTACATTTCTTCTCTCAGCTTCACAAGGCTATTCTCATTTCTCCTGAGCATAATATAAGAGGTATTGAAATATCTTTGCTTTATATTTGCCATTTTGAGTTAGAGAAGAGAGAAGGAAGATGGACATCAATCTCTTCATTACAAAATTTGTGCCCAAAACCTAGACTTTTGAATTATGTTAAAAATTCTCTGCAGAAGTGAGAGGACAGCATTTTTAAGTGACTAAATTTTAGAGAAGTTTCCACAGTTTCACAGTATTTTTTTTTTTTTTGAAAGGACAATACATAATTTGCCTTTCTTAATAGTAATTTTGTGCTACCACAAGCACTGAAATTTGTAGCTTGGTCTGAGAGCACTGAACAAATGCAAGTCTGAGCATGTGCCAGTGATGCTACACCATCTCCTAAGGAAAATGCTTACTGAAAAAAAAAAAAAAGCACCAGAGATTTTCTTCTTGAGTCTGGAAATCAGATGAGATGTTTTATAATAAAGAGTTGTGGTAGATTCTGAGATCAGCCACACCTGCTGGGTAAAAATATCAGTACCTTGTCTGCACTGGCAGTAGGGATGAAAACTCTGAAAGGCAGCCTTAAGGAACAATAATTTTGATGCTGTTGACTGATAACTGTTTGACACTGATGTTCCTCATTGATTTTGGTCAGAGGGAGATTGGATATTTGGGAAGACAGTCTGCAAAGTTCCCAATGCTTTAATGTGTGTACAAAATTCAGCCATTGAAACACAGATATGAGCTACCAGCACCTGGAAAATTTGTTCATCTTTTAGTGCAGTGACTGAGAGAGATCACCATGGACCATGAGGAGTGCAGCAGTTTCCCAAGGACTCCATAGGATGGATATACTCTTCTCCAGAGCTTCTCCTGCAGGACTCCAAATTTGAAAGCACCATTTCTGTTTCCCCAAAGTCACTCTTCTTCCCTTCCTGTACCTCCTATTTATTCAGAGGTACTTCCAAAAGCCTGCAGAGTTTTCCTGCACTGGAACAGCACTGTGGCATCCTGTAGGCAGCCTACTAAGCAGTCATTCAAGCAGGAAGATGCTGAGCTTTAAGACCCTTAAAATGGTCACTGTTTCTAAGTGTGGTAGATGTGTAGGCACCACCTGTTCTCTTGCTCTCTGTTGAGAGCTCTTGAAAAATGTTGCTAAAGAATTTAGAACCAAGGGGCTGGAAAAGTTATCAGCTTGCCTCTCACATGCAGTTTTATGGCTTAGGCCTGGAACGACAGCTACCACTGCTATCAGAACATTTTGAGGACTTTCAAAAAGCTGCAATATGTCCTCTTAGTCCTTAAACAAATCTCTAATACACACTTCTGGTTGGTTTTATCTCCAGTTCATCAGAGTATTTGAACTCAAAATACGATTTTGCTGAACATGCATATGTAACCATAAGAGCTAAAAATTTCCTACTAATGTACAAAGGTGTCTGTTTTCATCACCTTTAAAAATTCTGACCTTCAAATATGGAAATATTTTTACCATGTAAGGGAGAATGGATACATGGAACTTTCTTCCATAGTGCATCCTTTGAAGTTCTGTGATGATTTTCCTAAGCAGAGCAACATAAACTCAAATTTCATAGTCAAAAAGAGGGCAGGTTGAACTTTATTACCAATTACAATACCTTTGATGACTCCACAGTAGTCACAGATAAAATCAGGTTAGGGAAAACAAGTTCACATCTTTTGAACTGGGAAGAACATAACAATTACTTACCAAACAATTAAAAATTATTAATTATACCACTGGATGTAGGCCTTGCAGGGCCTAAAGAATATGCACTGCTTGCACTTGTATATGCTCATTAATCACAGTCTGTTACTGTAATTTTAATGAATGTTTATCTTATTTTCTTTGTGTAATCCAATTACTTTTGTTTTTTAACCATCGTCAGGGATCGCTTTTTTCCCGGCATCCTGCCAATCAGCCCCCTTTAGATGTGAACAATTCAATTCATTATCATTAGGTTTCTCTTTTTAATCCCACTTCTGGGTGAACCATAGAAAGAAAATCCAGGAACAGAAGTCCTTGCACAGCAGGGGGAATGAAATGTGTTCTGAACACCTGAGCAATTATGTGCAACAGTTCTCCAGAATGGTAGTCTAATGTCTTTCTAAACTAGTACCACATAAACAATTAGATCATCTGTCATTTCTGCTTTAGTATTAAATTAATTGCAAATTGACTTTAGGATTGAGGAAAAAAATTAAACTGCTGGAGTGAATCTAAGCATTTTGTGTTTGTTTATATTTTATTTGGCACATTGCACCTGTCCAGATTATTTCTATGATGCAGATGCTATTACTACAATCCCAGTTGATTACAACAGCCTCTATAGTAAAGACAGGAAAAATCAACCCACCAGATTACCAGATTTAATGAACAAGGTATTTCTAAAACCTGCAGAAGTTTTCATGAAACAGACATATAATTATGCACCAAGAGTAGAAGACCAGCAAACAAACACCAGCATGATACTTCTAGCAAGAAATAGAGGATGGCGGGTACTTAATCAGAAAGGCAACTATTTAAAAGCATAAATAAAATTACAAAATTATTTTAGTGAAGCAGAAATTCTCTGCAACACTGCAAGATGAAGTATTTCAGCCTATCAACCACAGAGTCTTGAGCTGGAAATTGTCATTTAGTCTTGGCTTAAGGCTCAGACATTTTTCTGACTGACACTGGCCAGCATTCTAACTGCTACCATGCTACCTGATGTGGCTTAAGCAGCTGTAATGTCCTTCTTGATAGATGGAGAAATATATGGGTTTATTGCTCTGTCTTTTAGTCTCTTCTGAGAGAGCAAAGAGGGGAGGTTTGGAAATAATTTGATGCCATTGCCTGGCAAAGACAATGGGTATTTACTCATTTGGATTGGAAGGTTGTAGAAGGCTTATCCATCTGTTTGCTTGACTTCTGCTACCACTCAGAGACAACAAATCTATTGACAGTGTCAAGTTTAGATAGCAGTTAGCTAATCAGACAACAAGTAAAACAGTCTTCTAGAAAGTTATTGGAGACAGACACAACTCAGGTAACAAGATATTGGCAGCTTGGAGTTCAGTCTTGGGAACTCAGAAATTCTGGTGAACTCAGCTTCTTGATGGTCAGCATTTCACAAGACTGTAGAGTTCACAACTTCCTTGTTTTTATCATCAATCATATTTTTTTCCAATTTTTTGTTCAAGTCTGGGAATATATCCACTTGACCAGGCAATTATTTTTCCTACTAGCAATACACTCTTTGTCTTTCAAAATACTTGACTCAACTGTCCTTATCTCTATTCTGTCTCAGGGAACTTCAAATCACAAAATGCTACTACTCATTACTTTTTTTGCTTCAGTCAGAGGCATTTTATGCCAACAGTTCTTCATGCCAGATGTAGGTTATTCAGTCTACAGCTGAAGTGATGAGACAAAGACAGATTAACATTCTCCAGAGTACTCTTGTGAATTATAATTTCACACACCTCTTTATAATAGCAAACCATCAAATTATGTTTTCCTACCTCCTAAATGGTATTAGAGGGTTTCCAGTGTGTCATGAAAGAGACCATGTAGTTGAACCAAAAGACAGCAGAGAATAACACAGGATTCCCTCTGCCCCTGCCACTCTTGTTTTTGACTCCTCATCAATTCGTGTTTTGCTAGCACGTGGGGAGCCAGGGGTAAGATGACTGTACTTATTGGCATCAGGTTAGCAGAGGCACCTT
Organism: Pycnonotus jocosus; assembly: GCA_013400435.1. NCBI lineage: Eukaryota > Metazoa > Chordata > Aves > Passeriformes > Pycnonotidae > Pycnonotus > Pycnonotus jocosus. The sequence continues at coordinate 35,755 of VWYP01014864.1, read as the reverse complement.
GTACATGAACTCTGGAAATGAGCTAAAATGATCAGGAGTTCTTGTTGGAAGATCAGAAGCAGTGAGACTGGGACATGTGACCCTGGAGTTTTCCTATGTCCAGCTGAAGAGATGAGGAAAAACTTCCTAACCTGATGGCTTGGTTTATGTGCCACACTTTGTATTCATGTTTCCTGGTCCATCTGACCAACTTTCCCATTCTGTGAGGCATGATGGTCAGTGCTTAACAGTCAGTTATCTTTACTAGTTGTTAACTCCATCTCTCTGTTGTCACTCAGAGTCAAGGCCCCTTCAGTCTCTCATGTCACTGTTTCAACCTGCCCTGCTTGCCAGTATGTGCCAGTCATGGGCACTTTCTATGGCAAATGTGCCCTGTTGGACCTTTTCACCACCTCCTTCTTCTCTGGGGAGTGAGGAAAGACACTTCACTGCTGTTTTCTCCTAAGAAACCCCAAAAAATCTCATTAGGTTAGCCATTTCTTGTTACCATCATTTATGATATGACATGATATGATATGATATCATGATCTAGTTGACGTATTAGGGCATGGGTTGGACTCAATGGTCTTGAAGGTCTCTTCCAACCTAGAAATTCTGTGATTCTGTGATTCTGCATCATATATCATTTATCTAAGGACCTATTTTTTAAAACAATGCATGGACTATGGTTATTTTTTAATCCTGACCTGGCATTCACTCCTATTGCAGAGTAAAAATTATTTTGCATTTCACTGTAGTAGAAAAGTAATTCAGTGGAAGATTCCTCATCAGGATGGATTATGCATGACAGGCAAGTCAAAGGTCAGAGAGCAGATAGGAAAAAAAAAAAATTGGTTCCCCCACTGGATTAAGAAACAAGCCTTTGTGAAATATACCTGTTTCAGCAAAAAAGATAGGTAGGTGCTTTTGCAAACTATAACTTCTACAGATTATGGGAAGTGTTTAAAGAAAGGAATGCACAAAGTCTTCTCCGAACATATCACACCCCCTGATCCCATACTAAAACTAGAGTCAGGCCAGATGAGAAGGAAATTATTAACAGGCTGGTCAGGGAATTGTTCTGTGAGCATGACACTTTTATAAGGATAAACAAGCCAAGGCAGAAAAGAGTTGATTGTTTTCTCCCCATATGCGGTAAAGTGAATCTGGGAAAAAGAAATTGTCCCAACCGCAGTGCAACAAATGGTAAAAGTGTAAAAAGAATTAGTTTCTATCACAGTTTTTTCAGTGAAGAAACAAAAGAGAAGAAAAAAAAAAAAGGAATCAGGATGTAGTTTCTTATCCAACTCCTCTCAGCTTCCTGGTCTACCTGGTATCAACATTCTCCTCTCAGGTTTCTAAAACATGAATTGTCTTTTTAACTCTTGAAGATAAGTTTATTTTTTGTCTTTCTTGGTGAGAGTAAAATTCTCTCCATCAGAAAAAATATTTCATCTATTTCTTCCAAGTGTATCTTCCAAGGATGTATATAAAGTTAGAAGAAGAACTACTGACCTCTCCCCTACAAACCTGAAGCTTACTGCCACAGGATGTTTTACATTTCAAAAGTCTGTGTAAGTTAAAATGCAGTTAGACAGCTTCATGGGAAAGGAGGTTCCTCAAGTGCTATTAAATGCAGTAGCTCAGCTTTCCTCTGAAAGCTGGAAATAGAAATGAGCAAGTTATTGCACACTTTGTCCTCTTTTACTTTCTTCTTCAGTGCTTCTCCCAGACGATTCTGGATGGGAGCTAGTGATGCTAATGAACAACTGAGCTGATCCAAATGAGCTGATGTAATGCTAAGGTGTCCCCCCCCCCCAAAAAAAAAAAAAACCCCAAAAAACAAACCAAAAAACCAACCAAAAAAACAGTCGGGTAAATAGCGCCTTGATATTGTCAGCAGATTTCATGTATTTTTCTATTGGTGAAAGATTCTGAAACATAACGTCCTTTTTATCTCAGTTCTTAGAAATATATTCAGGATAAAATTTCTTTTCCTGATATTGCAAGGCAGAATGCTTTGACTTCCACTGATAAAAATAAGATTTTTTCTGAGTGTCTTTCCTGCTTTGCCTCCAGTGTGGGGCCCTCGAAAAAAACTAGAAAAAGAAAGGAAAATAATCTCCCATGTCTTTAACAGCTTTATGACCGCACTAAAAGACACAGTTACAGTAGTCTGAATGTCCAAACTACATATTCACAAACCTGAAGATTTTTTGTTAATTCTCTTTACATTTACCCTGAAACATTTTAATTCTGGGGAATTCATAGTGGGTTTTGTAAGCTGCCAAACATCTTGATTACTACAATATTTTACTTCAAGACGTGTTTTCAAAAATCACTCTATTTCAATGTTTTTATGGGAAGAGGAATATAAATAAGAGGGAGGAAAAAAGTTTGACATTCATGAACGTTTTCCAATGTTTGAGTCTTAGCCCATCTGTTCCTTAGTTTTTCCAAATTTCTGAATATATAAGATTTTCTGTGGTGCTTTACAGGAACAGCCAATCATGCAGTATTTGAAGAGAGCAGCTAGCCCAATACTGATAGCCAGATGTGGTGTAATCTTGGCTGGGATTAATGGGATTTCAGAACAGTTCTTGACCTCACAGAAATCAGGTCAGGAAAGGCCAGGTGAAAACAAAAGAGGAATCCTGCATAAAGAGAGTTGAAACGGTCTATTTGTGAAGGTAATTACATGAAACCAGGGTTAGGAGGTAGCTGAGCAAAGTAAGGCAGGACTTAATACAGAACACGTGTGTGTGTGAGGAGAGGTACAAGTAAGGGTACAAAAATGCATTAAGATTGCTTGAAAGTATTGACAAAGTAGTGGAAAAAGAACTGCCTAAAGCAGCATGTAAGAACCTTCACAAAGTCTTTGGGAAAAGTCCTCTTGCTAAAGACAATGTTGAACAAGTGGCACCACCGATGGGAGGAAGGGCAATAAATTCCAAGTTTCACAGTGAGAAAAGAGTGAAATCAAGATGCCTCAGTGTCCTGCCCAAAGATCAGCACTGCTGATTTGTATTCTAATGATCTGGAAAAGGAGAGAAGCATGATACCACAAAGTTATTTCAGGTTTATCCTCACAATGATCTCTGAACTCAAATATTTGGAACAAGTTAATCAGGTAAAGTGATCAGGAAAAATGAACTAGAAAATTAAAATCAACCTTAATGAGTAAAATGCATTACAGAACCTGCTTTAATGTTAACGCATTCCTAATTAATTGTATCAGGTCAAGAAAAGATTCATTTCAGTTTGAGTGGCTCAAGATCATAGCTCAAAGTTCAGCAGCATCAAACTTACTCAACAAAATGCATGCATGTGAATGGCATCAGAAAATACCAAAAATTGTGGTGCTTTACTATACTCTGAAGGCAGCATTCACCTATAGCTATATGATCAACTTTATCATGTATGAAAGTAAAGATGCAGTAGAATTAGAGGTTAAAGAACTTCATAATGTTTCTTCAGATGTATTCTGTGTTATGAACTGGAAGGGAAAAAAAAAAGGCATTGTGAATTTCAAGGCAATAATCTACAGCACAGGAATAGTAGTATTTAACCTTCAAAAAAACAGAAGGAAAAAAAGAAATGTGCTGAAAATGAAAACAGACACAGAATGGAAATTCCAGTAAGGGTGAAATATTGACAAAAGACAGTGAGTGCCCAGAAGAGGACAGCATGAAATGCCTTTGACTGACTTACAAGAAGTAGCATTGTTTTTTAACAAAAGTATCTTTTATTGAAAAATTTTAGCTTCACTAAAAAAAACCAACCTAACCTGAATAATTCTGAAAGCAGTGACTGTACTTAAATCTTGTAAGGGATACAGAGCCATCTACAGCCAGCTAGCAGAGTGGAAAACACATATACTACAGAAGAAAAGAGAAGCTTAGCTAAATTAATGTCTAAAGAGATAAAATTTCATAACATTAAGTCTACTTAGAGGAATTAGCACAATAAAAAAATCTAACCAAAGCCCAGCAAGTAGCAGCAAGTTTCTGGTTTAAAGTAAAGATGTGAAGTGGAAGGATATAACCAGAGAATTCTTAGAAAATGGAAGAAACAATAATGAAAAACAATGAAAAAACCTCTCAGATCTGAAAGTTTCAATATGACTATAAATCTTTGAATCATTTCTACAAATAGAACCAAAAATAAGAAACTACATTGGAGAGAAGATGGGAACAAATGTTCCATGATCTATTGTAGGTAGCTTTAGGGTAGAGAAGGAAATGCATGATATTAAGGACTTTCTTGAAGTAGGAAACATAAACTGACTACTAAAATGTAAAGAAGAAACAAAACAGAACAAATATCCCCAGAAAAAATAAGACACACAGAAAAACTAATCCAAAGAACAAGATGAGTCACTGAGACACAGTAGTGGAATGTAAAACTAAAATAAGAAATCACAAGCCCCAAAAAACAGAAGATACCAAAGGAAGAGTAAATGATGCATTCGGGAAATTTCCTAGCTTCTCTGACAAAATCAGTACTGCATCACAGATTTATCTAACTCATTATTTGGTTTAAGCAGCTGTTAAAAAAATTCTTTTTGAAAGCAATGGTGTGAATTTTCACTTATTATAGAAAACAGTAAATGCAAGGAATATAAAATTAAAGACTGCTTCAACTTCTGGAGGTAAGGTAAAGTTACAGATTAGTTTGGCATCAAATACTAAAGCTTGGGAGTTATTATGCATGGCAGGCTATACTAGAATGACAATAATATGAAAAAAAAAAAAGGAAACCCAGGTTCTAATCACATTTTATTCTGTAAGAAAATATCATGATCTTTATTCAATTCACTAATTATAAATAAGTTATAAAAATATAATGAGGTTCATCTTTTCAGAGGCAAAATTATGCCCTAAAAATGAAAATAATAAGAAAATAGTACATGATGGACTGGTTAAACATTGTGTAAATTTGTTACAACCATCAGAACATTCAAAGACCCCAGAAGATGGTTCCATAAGAGAAAGAATTTTTCTGTTACAAAAACCTCACACTGTTCTTTAAAAAATGCCAAGCACAGTCATATTGGTCATCAGGACATATAAATGGGAATGGAGTAGGTAATAAATTGACTGTAAAAATCTGTTTTTTCTTAAAAGACATACTGATGCAAGTAGAACACACTGGGGTTAGACTGAAGTCAGAAGATGTTTAGCAGGAAAACTAACAGTAGCTACTCTGCTTGCCCTCATGTAAAGTCACCTTTCTCTTTTATTTTCTTTATTTCTTAAGATCCTTCATAAATTTTGTCAGGGAGAACAGAAAACTCACCACAATTCATCTGAATATTCAAGAGATGCACAAGAATATTGAGCCGAGGTAGGATACTCAGTCAGATACTGCCATCTGACTCAGTCTGATATGTTCCTGTGGCAGGACTTCATATGGACTGAAATCTTAAAGTGGCTCTACCTACATGATCTCTGAAAAGAAGCTCTAAAAAGAGACCAAAAGGCTTCTGATGCTTCTATTAGTGACACTCTTAATAATAATAATAATAATCATCATCATCATCATCTTCATAATAATTGCAAGAAGCATTCTTTGAGTGAGCTCAAAGCAAACAGGGAAGACAGAATGGAAATGAAAATGGTTTCTGCAACCAGCTGTCTGCCTGTGTCTTTCTCCTAGGCAAGCAATTCAGAGGTGAGTTGCAGCAAGTTCTGCCTTCATTCCCTCTAGACCCTGCTACACTATTTTCATCCCTTTAGAAGCCTGCTTCTTTGGTCCTTGCTCTTTCCTGTGGTCTCCCAATCTCTCTGCAGGAGCTACATGCTCCCAGATTCATGGCTTTTCCCAACACACCCTGAGGTCTCCAAAGCTTTCTGCCCCAACATATTCATTTGCTCTCAAAGGAAACAAGAGGTGTCTTCCTCCCTCCCTCCCAGGACTGCACTTGAGCCAGTCATCTAAAGGAGGGTAACAGAAATTAGAAATAAATCTGCAGAAAGACTTTTTATCCCAGAACAGCAGCAAAAATTTTCTGCAGATACTTCAACATCTGTAGATGTCACTGATCTAACAGTGTACTGTCCTGGCTGGCATTCAGAGCCAAGAAATCAAAACCAAACAATCTTTGTGGAGACTGGATAGACCACTGCTCAGTTAGGCTTAAGGGCAAAAGGGTTGTGAATATATTTTGTAAAATAGATAAGAGGAAGTGATGAAAATAGATAAGAGGAAGTGACGAAAATCAAACAGAGAAGAAAATATGATTATGTGTTACCAGGTCAATGGTGGGAGGTAGACCAAAATAAAGTTTCTTACCTTTAGGAAAAAAAGGAAAACCAAGCAAGAAAAGCAAAAGAGAATGGAAAGTCTTATACAAACCTACATTTCTGAGTTATTAGGGAAATTCTGTACTAGGGAATGGAGTTTCATCTTGCAGACTTCAGTTAACCAGAAAAACTAGACAGGGCTGGCTCTTTTTGTTTCTGATGGTTACTCCAAAGAAAGCAGTGAGACAAGTTTTTCATTAAAACAAACAAGCAAATAAAGGACAGCCTAATGCAAATAATATAGTAAAGCTTGCTTTTAAAGAATGGGTAGGGCTGGACATTTGTTGGAGGAGGCAGGATAGCTATTACTAAAATAAATTTTCTCCCCAACTTTTTTTGAAATTTACTTCAATGAATGCATGTATATTTACAACCATGTTAAAAGTTTGTCACAATCTTCTTGAAAATTTCCTTTAGAAAGATAAGAAGTACAATATCACTGAACTCAGTGCTTTCAATGGTCCCAGACCTCTTAAGAGTCAGGAGAGTGGGACAGAAATTGTGCCTTTCTTTTGTTTCTTCATCACTGGGTTTTTCTGTGCAGGTTTAAAAGTGTAGACGAAGAAGCTTTCACTAGGGTGAAAGCCAAACAGCAAGGAAATATTTTCCTTAGAGGCAAATTTAGCTAACTATCTAGGGTAATATTTAATGTTTTGCTCTTGGTTCCTCAAAATATCCCCGTGAGTCTGATTTTTGCCTGACACCAGTCCGTGGTTGTTTCTGTGAGAGTCTATTAATATTCTCGTTGAAGTCAATACAGGAAACTAATGCAAAACCCTAAATACTTCTACTGCCCTAAGGACATGAAGCTTCTGACATGTAAAGCAATCACTTCTGTCTATCAATTAATATTTTTCTTTGCATTCCTTTGAGCTACCTCCAACTCCTCATTCTATTTGTAGAATGGTTGGAAAAGGCTGTAACCTTACAGATGAAGTCACCTAAAATGGACAGGTAACAAGGGCCTCTAAACATACATTTCAAAGCTGTTCTAAACTGTTTTTGTCTTCTTGCTGCGTGTGTTTCAAGTTTCTTCTTTTTACTAGTTATATATTTATACACAATTTGAATTATTTTTAATTAGCTAGATTGCTTTACTTTTGCACTTCTGACATCATCATGAGTATATTGAAGATGTAAAAGTTATGCAAAATTATTTTACTTCATCTTCTCTCTGCTTTTAAAGGTAACGTCTGAGAGATTTTTTCAGTTTGCTTTGCCATATGTACCCTTAGTGTGCTTTTCAGTCCTTTTGTATAGGCAATTCAAGAAAACATTAGATACAACTAAACCTAACAGAAAATTATTTTTTGCAAAATTTGGAGAAATTTTAGCAAAAAACTTCTTATGTGAACCACTATTATTTTCATATTTAAAGAAAACCATGTCTTAGGCATTGTGAATTTACAGTTCTTGTCTATAAGCGTAATGAATTTTAACTTACAGAGACTTATTTATGGCAGTACAAAGCACCTCTGTTTTGGAAAGATCTGACAGGTTTGTATTAGTTATTAAAACAACAATGCCTGCAGTGCAGATTGAGCACTAAATGGCTCACTTTGTGATTCTGAGGAGCTCAGTCTGAGCTGTTAATTTCCAGCATTCTTCTAAGGATTCCTGGCTGTAAAATTGGAAGTTCAAAATCTATGTTCTATGAATGAAAAAAAAAAAAAT
>VWYP01014863.1:0-23042 GCA_013400435.1 Pycnonotus jocosus | reverse complement strand
AAATTTATGACTATCTTTCTTGAATTTACCCTGACCTGTAACTATACACATCATTATTTCTTCTAAAAGTTTCCACAAAAGCTATTGATAATTGCTTTAGCAACCTCATCAAACCCATCCTTCAGCCGCATCCTTATTTTACATCCCTTTTTCAAGATTGTCTTCTACCTGCTTTGCAATCACACATTTTTCTAGCCCAGAGGTGCTCCTTGGAGGCAGAGAATAGTGAGGGGAAAGAGAGGTGGGGCTGAGGGGAATGTCCAAAGACTGATTATGTAACACAGCATGCTCCAAAAATGCATAAAAACCCCTGTCTTCCACCCAATTTTGCAGCTGCATCACACATGAACTAAACAGAAGGCTTAAGGACCATTTTTCACGCTGTGCATGTGTATGGCATGACAAATGATCCAAACAAAGATCCCATCTATGTGTTTTATATTTAAATACACCCCTGAAGAGATGCTTTTGGTGCAAAAGAAGAAGAAGCATTGCTATTGCCCTTCTGTAAAAGGAGAATTTTTAACATCTGTTAGAAAAATCTGTCTATCCTGTCTCTTTGCAAGAAACTGAGGATGTTAAAGAAAAAAAAAGAAGCTGCCAATAAAAGCTGGGCCACAGAGCAGAGTATTCTCAGTGAATCCCCTGCCAGTCACAGTGCTTACCTCAGTGTCCTCTGCTTTAATTTAGATAAGGTACCAGCTGGATAGAAAGGTTTTCCCCACAAACACTTAGAAGAGCAGCCCAAGCTGCTCTCAGAGTAGTAACAGATACTTTTTCTTATTAGTTTCCTCAGGCTGTAGAAGAGAAGTAAAGATATTTTGAAAACAACACCATAACAATAGAAGGAGAACAGGAGAACAAGGAGGAGACTTGAAGCTCACCAAAATATTTTCCTTTCACTGAAGCTGTTCACCTGTCTTGGCCCAAGCTGAAGGGCTCTGGGGCATCAGAGCTTTGTCTTTTCCTTTGGAAGGAAAGAAAAATCTTTCCCCAGACCAAGAGCTCTGCTGAAAGCTCTGCAGTGGGAATTTCATCTTTTTTTCTCACCCCCTTGTTTGCTCCCTTCGGAGGGTGATTGGCCCCCAGGAAGTTCTGTGATGGAAAGCAAAACCCAAGGCCCCCAGCAGGTCACACTGCATGCATATATTTATATCTGGCTTTTAATGGGAACAAGCTACCTTTAAGCTACGAATTAAGACCAGTTTAATGAGCTTGAGTGGCTTCATTCACAATTAAAATTCTCATCCTGCTGATATGAGCCTGAATGCTGCTCCTATGAAGCTGCCAGACAACAGAAGAGTCTTACCCAAGGAGGAGTTTTACAGGATATTTTACAAATACACAGGAATAAATAGGGAGGAGATTTGGTTAGGCTTGCAGAGCTTTTTAAGGTACTTGGTTTTGGTAGCTTATTCTATAGTCATCAGGCATTCAACCCTCAAAGCATTTATTCTCCAGATACTCCAAGGGAAATAAAAATTGTCATTTATCATCCTCCCTTTTATAGGACATGGAAGAGAGACAGGGAAAACAAGAGGGCATAAACCCCTCAGCAAAGGATCCCTGTCAGCCCTAAGAGAGCCTTGTGCTTCCAAACTGCCTTCCTCTCTCTCTTCATGGATTTCATTCCATGAGCTCCAAAACAGCACCCTGTGTGCGTGACTGAGGTTCTCAGCTTCACTCATTCACAGCTTAGCAAATATCCACAAGTCAACTCCCATTGTGCACACCCTCAGCAGATATCAGTCAATGCTGATTAAAATAATCCTCTTTCCTGTGGGTTTGACAGAGAATACATTGATTTTCATAATCATGCATATGGACAGTTGGTGGGACCACTGGAGCTTGGGCACCAGAGTTTTGGAAGAGAACAAACACAAACATTTGGCTGTTCAGGGCAACCTGAACACGGCAATGCAATTATTTGGTTTTTGAAAAACCAGGCCTCTCTCAGGTTCCCATAAGCCTTAAAAATATTTTGTGGCCTTTCAGCTTGCTCAACAGGCCACTTAATATTTATTTTTTCAGAAAAAAAGAATAAGACTGAGGTCAGAATAAATTCACAAATCCTTCAAAGGCACGAGGGGAGTGTAGGCTCAGCCCCCAGTGTCCAGGTCAGAACTAGATGAACTTTAGGGTCCCTTCCAACCCAAACCATGCTATAATTCCATGTTATTGCTTCTGTGCCTTAAACCTCCTGAATTTTAGCAGCCTAAAATGCCACCCAGCCATGCCCCCGCAGGAGTTCAGCATCTCTCCCTCCCCAGAAAGGGACCTGGGGGCTGCTGGGCACCCCCCAGCCCCCACTGTGGGCATCACCACAGCCTGACCTGCCTTNAAAATGCCACCCAGCCATGCCCCCTCAGGAGTTCAGCATCTCTCCCCACTGTGGGCACCACCACAGCCTGACCTGCCTCCCCCAGCTGCAGCAGATGTTTTGGGGTTTGGGCCAAAGGAAACTTTGTAAGGCTTTTCCTCCCTTTTCAGGGAGGAATGCCAAAACAGTCAAGAAATAGGAAATATATAACTTTATTCAGCCTTCCAAACCAGGAGGGAAATGCTGCTGTTGGACTGTTTGGAAAGGGGGTAAAGGGCCAAACTCTGCCATTGGAAAAAAATAAAAGGGGAGTTGCACCTGTGTAACTCAAACATCCCTGTCTGCATAAAGGGGAGGGGAAAAATCTTCTCTCCATTTCAACAGATAATATATAATTTTTCTAAAACTTCTTCAGACAAGCACAAAATAGAAATGTATATTTTTTTAAGTAATTCCAGAATGGAACAAGGGACATTTTCCTACACAAATCTGCTACTTTATCTTATCACACTGGGATAAGGATGTTTTAGTTGTCTTCTAAACACAGGCAGCCTAAGAGTCTTAATCAGCCAATTCTTCGTTTAAATTAAATTTTAAAATAAACTGTGCCAAGCTTGTCACCAACCCAAAATTTCACTTAGTTTTTAAAATTCTAGTGACTTTAAAGTAAATAAATAAAACAGGCCAAGAGAAGGGAAATATACTTTATCTGCTTGTATTTGAATTTTCTGTTTGTAATTTTTCCTGCCTTGATAATGCATAAAGATGTCTTTTTGTGGAAATAAGGCCAATTTTTGAATATCACTCATAAGGATTATGAACAGCTTGAACATTTACATTTCTGCAGACACCCTGCTTGTAGACCTCTCTACAGCAAACTGAATAGAGTATTTCATCTGAGTAATTAATTATGTCACTGAGAAACTGAGCTGTTCAATTTGAGATGAAACCACTACAAGAATTCTGAGAACAATCCTTGAAAGCAAAAGACTGAGCACATCTGCTACACCCTTGATCTACAGGATGAACTATTTTTTTTTTGCCCCATAGATGGATGGATGCATTAAGGAGCCACTAGGCTCCTGCTCAAATTAATCTTAAGTATGAACAAGGTGATTATCAGTTATTCCACTTTCTTTTGGTGTTGAATGGTTTAAAAAGCTGAATTTGCACTCACTCAAATATTTAAGTCAATAAAACACACTCAACACACACTTTTTCTGGAGATTCACAGCAAGTTTCAATCATGAGAATTGCATTTTTCCTATGAGCATGAACCTTTTAAAACTCCCAGTCCTGTAAATCTCTGAGAGTTGGAACACACTCAGAACTCTGTGAAGTCCTGGTGATCCGAGCTTGGAGCTCTCCACATTGGTCTGGCAGCAGGGCAGGTATTAGAATGTGCCATTATTTATGGAAGTAGTCAAAACCTCATGGAAATAATGAAGTTCTGATGACAGATAGGCAAAGCTTTTGTTAAAGTGAGAATTAAAAGCTTAACATTATAGGCGAGATTGAAAATGTAACCAAAACCCCAATTTGGTAAACTTACAAAAACATTCAGAAAAAAAATAAAAGTACATAAACCACACATGGGTTCTTTAACTTGTGTGGAAGAACACAGTGAAGCTGAGAGTGTAAAGCCACAATTTCAGTCAGTCATCTATTTCAAGGACCTGTTTATTCTCACATTGCTCTTAAATGTGTTCAACCACTGCAGTTCAGAAAAGGTTCCTCAACAGATCAGTGGAATCAGAAAAGAGTCCCAGGGAAGTCAATTTATCTTATTTTACAAATTAGTCTCTTTACCTTCAATTATTTAGTCTCCTTACATTTAATTATTTATTCATTAATTATGAATTAACTGAAGCCTTGTTTGTGTCAAGTTTGCTCTTCAAGCAAATTTGGATACTCTAGATGCAAACACAGCCTGCCTGTTGTTCTTGAATTATTTGGTACATTCTTAACTTTGGGCCTGACAGTTCAGAATACAAGACTTTACAAATTACAAGCCTTTCTTCTTATGTCAGGCTGAACTATCACTTATTAACAAAAGTGATATTGAAATTTAGGATACCTAAGGAAACTTTTTTTTTTTTTCCCCAGGAGCTTCTTTATTTTTACATATTTTCATAGCCTGAGACTCTCACTCTCACTAAACACCACAGCCACACCTGGCATTAACAGAGTTAAAACCAGCAATGTCCAAGGGTTATGGATTCTCCAGCTTATTTACAGGTTTTATTTGCTCAGAAAGAACCCATAACTTACAGGAATATTTGCTGAGAATGTGTGAACATGCTTCTTGAGGTCCGGAGCTCTGTAAGAATTGCAGTTTATTTCATTTGGGAGCAGCCCTGCAGTGGCTAAATCCTTTCCAAGGAACACTGTTAGGAACTTGCAAGGCTTGCTGCTACTTAGGAAAGTATTTTCTAGAAATGATTGCTACAGAAAGGTGAAAAAGCCAATTCTTTCCCATTATATCCATGATGCAAAGGTGCAGATGCAGAAATATCTGTCTGAAAGGGAAGAACAAAGGCCTGGGATAATGAAAGCTCTGTATTTCAATGCACAACAACAGCCTTAATGTCTGTGGCAACAAAACAGAATTCTTTTGTAATGGATCATCCCAACCTCACCAAAACATCTGGTCATCTTTTCCCATCTGGACTCTTTTTTTTTCCTCTCTTTTATTTGGCTTTGCATATCTTGGGACTGGCGAAGGTGAAGCAAGTGCTGGCAAAGAAAACCAGTGAGAAGGGTTTGATGGTTTGGGGCTCAGCCAAGAGGACATTGTCCAAGCTGTTCCACATTGACCCCCAAGTGCCTGAAATCTCCAGCAAAAGAGAAAAGCCTCCCACGAGACAAGTAATTCAATCTTTTTCTGGCTGGCTCAAGTCTTCTTACCAAAGGCTACAAGTTCATCACGGCCTTAAAATGAATTAAATGGAACTCTCTAATTCATAGCTATTGAAACATCACCTGCAGCTTTAACTCTCACTTGGGAGACCTGAAATATGATAACTATCTCCAGTTCCTTCCATTTTCAGAAATCCTCTGTACATAAAAAAGTAATGCCAAGGTACTCCATGGCCCTAAATGCATGGCTGTTATCAGGGCAGAAGGATTAGCACTTCATCCCTTCATAAAAAAACCTCATCCACTTTGTGTTCACACTGCAAAGATCCCCTTAAAACTTAAATCTACAACAAAATGAACCAAAATAGCTTTGTAACTGAAGAAGACTCATCTATTTTTATGGGTTCATAGCTGCCTAGTTTTTACTCTAACAGTGAGTATGATGTTTGTGGCCTGTTCCTCTGCCCAAAAATAAACTTTCAACTTTTAAAAACACCAAAGCTGGAAGCAGATATCTCTGATAGGACTTCTCTCTAGCAATCTTTTTCAGAGCAGAACTAATACATGTATTTTTGAAAATAAAATAGGGCTTTATCTAACAACTCTTCTTATTTTGACAGAGTAATTCCTTTTTACCAGTAAAGACTTATCCTGAATCTTATGTTCAGAATTTTATTGAGCTTTGACTTTCAGCTTCTTTCTTCAGCTTTATCCAGCTCCTATCTGGAGATGTGCTGCAAATGCTCTGTGGTGCTCTGAAACACACTATGATTTTGGGAGTATCTGGTCAAAGTGAACAACTCCTCCCAGGCAGTTTTTAATCTGTTGTGAGTGGATATGAACCTTAGAAGAGCTGAAAATCTTTCATAGGATGAAGACAAGAAACTCCTTTTTAGTCTAGGTGTATTGAAATTGAAAAGGGAAGGTGTGAAACAGGAGCAGCAGGAACAAAAGCAGAGGAAGGGGATCAAAGGACCTTTCACACTCAGCACTTGTGAGGGTGAACCTGGAGCACTGCATCCCATCCCCACCTCCTCAGCCCCCAGGACAAAACCAGGCTTTGATAAAGGTCATAACACAGGTACCAGGATGAGCAGGGACTCAAGGATGTGCTCTAGGAGGAAAGGCTGAGGGGCTGATGTTGGAACCCTGGAGGCTGAGGATTTCAGGCTTTCTGTGCTGACAGGCTCAAGCAAACACTGCATAGACCTGAGACTGTGGAAGAGGCTTCCAAAACCGAGTGATAACATCGGGATTGTGGCTGTGTGGTTTGAATAGAAATGTGTGATATCACAGGGTGGAAAACTTAAAGTTCTAGTATATAGTAATATATATTTAAAGCAAGATGGATGATTTAGGGCATAGGCTAAGTCCTTCTTTCACCTTCTTTATGGGTTTGGGTGGTGTTTTCTAACTGGATAAGAAAAATCCACATTGCAGGCCACAGGTGTTTAGTTAATGGGTTAAAAGTAAAAATAATACAGATGTCATCTCATTATTGGATAAATGATGCTCAAAAGACCTTGGAAAGAGTTAGAGCTTTTTTCTACCTTGTTATCTAGAACTCACAGCTTGTGAGACTGTAACATAGATAAGAATTAATAAACATCTGAGTCCAAACGCGAAAATGCATCTCCCGAGCATTTAACCCCAGCTCTAACAGAAGAAAAGAAGATTAAAACCCACAGGCTGAGGCTCATTCAGGCTGGAGAATGGGTGTCTTTGTTGTGACCCAGCAGCTTCCCTCACTGCCCCGAGGAAGATCATCCCAAGACAGAAGCAGGCCCTTCCCAGGGGTGCTCAGCAGGGTGATGGCAGGCACTGGGCAGAAGCTGAAACAAGAAACTCACACTGGAAATACAGAAAAACTTGTCCCCCATGAGATCAGGGAGGCAGTGGAGCACTTCCTGCCCAGTGCAATCTCCAGCCTTGATGTATTTCAAGCCCTGAGCAACCCGGGCTGAGCCCATGGCTGACCCTGCTCCAAGCAAGAGGCTGGATCAGAGGCTTCTCAAGCTCCCTTGCAAACCCAGTTGCTCTCTGATCCCATGAAAATTCACGTTTGCCCCACAGGTGTTTCTCGCATGACTTTTCCAAGCTTCACAGAGCTTTTTAAGAGAGCATTAGCAATATTACAGTGGACTCTTGCCTGTTCCCCTGTGATCCTGAAGTCCTGCTGTCACCACTTAGCAATGCAGAGAGACCTTCAGCTATCTTGTGAGATTTTCACACACACCTTGCAGCGAGAAAGTGTCAAGGGACAAATTCTGTGTTAATGCACCTGCAGGGACAATCAAAGACAGGAAAAAGGGAGCACTTTAAAAGGGCTAAGAAAAGGTATTATTTATGTAATAATATTCAGTCAAACCTAATAAATACAGAGAAAGTACAGCAGCCACAGTAGCATGTAAAGCTATGATACAAAAATATAAATATTGCAGAAAGGGGTGTAGAAGACAGGGTTTCTGTGTGAGGTAGCATTTTGGCCTCTGGGACACCTGCAAGCCTTAATCTACTGCACACCAGGAGCTCTTTGTGGAGCCCATCCCCAGCACTCTGCCCATCCAGCACTCATCCAGGCTGGGGAGGGCACAGACTGTGCTGGGGCGCTCCTGTTTCTGCCTTGGGCTGTCTCAGATTTCCTGAACAGCTCAAAGGGAGAACAATTAGGAGAACAACAGAGCATCTCCAGAAGAACTACTGTGGTGGCAATGTGATGATTCTTTCCTGAATGTTTTCTGTTAAATCTATGTTTGATGTTCTGTTCTTTGTAAATTTTAAAGCTCTCTGTACCCCGGTTTTCCCCTCACGGTTCATTCCATGCACCCCTCTATGTTTTCCCGCCCTTCGGTTGGTTTCACCCGTCCATCAAGGTTGTTTTCCCCTCAGACCCGCCTGTCAATCCCTGTATTCCCTGCCTGTCATCCTGAGGCCTCTCCCTGCCCCCAGAAGCTTCCAGGGAGAACACCAGATGATTGTGCAGAGCTCGGGGAAATCCCCTCCTGTCTCCCGTGATTTGTTAGCCTCTTTGTCCTTTATGTTGAGAGCCGCTCCCTACTTTCCCTCCAGTGGTTTCTTCCCCAACTCCACCCCTTACTCCTCCCCACAATAAAACCAGTTGCTCTCCCAGACTGACTCCCGAGGAGTGAGGAAGCTTTTGTGTGGGTGATCAATAAAGCCTAGCTGTTGTTCCCTCTGAGAGTCCTCATTTCATTTCTTCACCTTCGCCACTCGAGTCCTGAGGGAAGCCAAGAATCCACAGGATCGGCAGGGTCCTCCCGAGGGCTGAGCCGTACCTGGGTGTGTGGTGGTGTGCCAGTAGGAAAAGCACACCGTGACAAACCAGCACACATGAACTCCTCAGAACCCACCCCTAGAGCCCTGTGTCAGAACCTGAAACCTCTACCACACTTAAAAAGCAGAATTTAAAAAAAGATCTGCACTGCTAGCCAGACACAGTGCTAATCTCACCAAGAAAGTGTGTCCTCTGCAAAGTTCAAAAACGTAAGGCAGGCATTTTAGAAAAGCACATTTTCTCAGGTGCTATTATTCCCTTGGAAGGCACTGTTCAATCCTTTAGCAGCTCCAGCAATCTGTAGGAAAGCAGAGCATTTGCAGAGCCCTTTGGAGCATTTTCACTGATGTCACTTCGGAGGAATGGCAAGACTACCAGAGCAGCCAGCTCAGCCTCCACTGATGCCACTGAGAAGATAAATATTCCCCAGATCTCAGCTGGATGAGCTGAGCAGCAGAGCTCAGCTCTCAGCAAGCTCCCAGCCGAGCACTGATTCCGTGTTTTAAAGTTTGTGGGGTTTTGGCTTTAGCTGAGTGCAAGCACTCTGCTATCGATCTGCAATCTGGGCCATTTCACAGAGCCCTGCAGAGCAGCAGGGAAGATAAGGGTCTCTGACAAGCAATAACTCCTTTTCACCTCTATTTTTTATTCTATCTCCAGCCATCACCCTTCCAAAGGCACCTGTAATGAAAGCTGCTAGGCAAATGAAACCCCTCAACAAGGCACAGCTAATACACCGTTAAAAATACCTCTGAGGATTTATAGCCCCCCCAAAAAAACACATACTGACTGCACAGAGAGCATCTGCTGGAAATACCTCTGGGCCACAAAACTGTGAAATTTCATCCTTGTCAAAGAAGGACTTAAATAAAGTCTCTGCTATGCTCAATAACATAATTATTTTGGTTAAGGACTGCATTAAAGAAGAATTAGCTGAAATAAACTGTATCCCCTTTTTGATCTGAGAATCTCCACAGATATTTAGGAATGGGGATTTGTAGTAGTGTCCATCTGCTTTTACCACACTTATGACCAGTTAGGAAACCACTGAGGGCATGGATATTCTATGCTGCAAGACACAGTAAATTCAATAGGCTTACAGGTTCACTGCTTCTGAATGCTGCACAGCTCTCAATGCAGTTGGTTATTAGTTGGAGGAGTAAAGCTTTGTTTGCCCAAGGGCCCTGGTAAGGTCTCAAATAAAGTTTACTCAAGTACATTTGCAGAGGTGTCACTGAGAATCCCCATAAAATGGTCCTTAAACTGCATTTAATAGGCTTAAGTTGATTAATTGAGAAACATATTGGCTGCTATTAGTGATTAGTAGACACCTAAATGTTTTCATTTACAAGAGTCTTACTAAGGAATTATTTGAGGAGAATAAAACTTTATTTTAATTAGAAAAAAACCCACAGATTTCTTTAACACATCGCTTGAGCACACCCTGTTGAACCCAGCAGCAGGAAATCAAGACTGTATTGGCAGCTTCTGACTACTGTATCCTTACCAGCAAACACTTGTGTTTATTAGTATTTCTTTAAAACATAAAAAATTTCTCCAAAACCAACATGTATATATATTTTAAGAATCACTTTAACAGGATACAATTCATCCTTTCTGGATACAAATCTGTTAACTAATTGGAGACATATTGATTCCTACCTTAATCCACATCCTAAAAATTATTTTTATTGTTTATTTTCCTTCAAAGTTTTTCAGCAACAGTTTATGTGAGCTCTACTAGGTCACCATCCAAGATCTACCTAACCATGTTTTCTCTACAACCAAAGAAAATGCTGCAGTTAGGAGGTTTTATAAACTCCAAGTTGAAGTATTCGGTCTTTGCTGATATAGGTACAAATAAGGCATCTTTTAAAGTAATTTAATTTACCAAACTCAAGGCAATAATTTTAATCAAGACAACTAATGAGCATATGAGAAGGGTAGAACCAAAAGTAATTATTTTATCTTTATGCAGCAGTAGGAGAGTTTATCTCAGTCCTGTTGATTTTCAGTGCTACAAAAGACAAAATCCTTGCCCAAACCCATCAGCTTCTGTTCTATGCCGAGTCCAATCTCAGATTTCCAGCACGTTTCTAGAGCTTTAACCTGAACTTGTTTTGTACTCTGAGCAAAATAACAACTATTGGCTCTAACTTATGTGTTTAAAGTTAAAAGTCACCGCTTGAACAAGATAATCTCAAATGTGAAACACTGGGGATTAATTCTGGGAAAATGCTGAGTATGTTGTACAAATATTCCATTATATCTCCCAAAAAGAGGAAATCCTCACACAGTATCTTGCTTCTGATTACCATTGATAAAATATCATCAGTGCTATGAGAATCACACACACCATACTAGGAAGGAAAATTACATGCAGGAGTCTGGATTTATTTTCTAAAAAAAGTTGACATCTGCCAACAGCACAGCAATTCCAATTTCTATTTTCTCCCAAGGAAAACAATCTCTACTTTCAAAATGGGGTGCAAAAAAAGAGAAAAAAATCAGGAAGGAAAACTTTCAGAACTCAGTAAAACAAAGGAAGTGTTCTTGGTAAGAGAATAAAACTGGCTGGTTGTACTTCAGAAAGGACATGGTAGAGGCCAAAAGCATGAAGAGCAGACAAACCCAGAGCAGCTGATGTGACATTCTCCCAGAAGATTTGGCCATGGAACTTTGAGCAGAATAAACCCAAACTCTGCTTTACAGAAAGCAAGACAAAATTTTCCCCATTTGATTTGCAGCCTGGCTGACAAAGTTTCTCTTCCACAAGTTAAGACCTCAAAACCAACATTTTCCAATATATACCTCTGATTTTAAGAAGGTATTCTTGAGCCTTTTATCACTTTGCATGCCATTTTGGCTTGTGGAGTCTCAGTTGCCTTGTAAAATAAGATTTAAGAAATTAAATCTGCTCTGATTCTGATGAAAACATACCCGTACAGTTCCTAAAAGGATGCAGCTGAGTTTTGTAATAATTTTTTACATACTTTATTAAATTGGCTAATTACTTAGGAGAAAACTCTTAGAAACTTAAATAAAACAGAAGAAACCCAAAAGCAACAGTGATGACTTGATGTGGGGCTGCAAGACTTTTAAAAGCAGTGCAGTCTGGAGAAATTAGATTTGTAACCCACGTACCTCCAGTTCCACTTGTGCAAACCAGCCCGGTATTACCCCATTTTAAACCACTGTTCCACTTCGTTGTGTGCAACTTAAAAACCTACAGAGCTGGCTGTGTTTTATTAGTGGAGAGCAGCTGGGGAGAGGAGAATTCCTACCCTGCACCTTGTCACGCAGAAACACAAGGCATTATTTTTTATTAATTGTTAAGCAATTTGTCTGCTCTACCACCAAACAACTTTCCCTCATGTGCAATCCACAGCCCTGCCAAGAGAAGGCTGCCAAATCACCACTCCCTCCACCTGAAAGCCATTTTTATAAGCTCTTGTTTAAAGTAGAAACCAAATGGTTATTGTATTTTTGTTAATGTAATACAGCTCAATTGTAACAACCTGTGGCAGATACACAGGATTTGGACAGTCATGCTAACAGATGTTTGAGAAGGGAACAATTCTGTTTGGGTTGTTTATATGCCAGCAGATCTTGTGCTGAATCTATATAAAAACCATCCTCCTCCCCGCTGAACATATATATATATTTGAGAAAGGACTACATTAATCCCCAGGGTAAACCCACTGAAGTCAGCAGTGTTACATCAGCAATGAATTTGACCCTTTGTGGTTAGCTGACATTTATTTTAAAGCACAGTCATGAATCCATCTTCCCCCTGTCTGCCCACCTTCCTTCAGAGAGGATGTGCTGCACCAAATAATGAGGGGAATTACTTGGTGGAGTATGAGCTGAACTTCTGCAGTTATCAAAGGATATGGTTTCACATGTTTAACTTTTGTATTTGGATAAAGGGATTACACCATGAGTAATGTCTAACAACCATTGTATATGGTTTATTTGCTTTCTAACATCTGCTGAAGCTCAAATCCAATTAAAAAAAAAAAAAATCCAGAAACTAACTAAAGTCTCAGCAATGTACCAGATTAGCAACCCTGCTTTTTTGCTTGAAGAGAAATGTTCCCATGTCCGTGAGAATACAAAATGGCCCTGCCTCAAACCCACCCACTGATTTACATCACTGGTGCCAGTAGGAAATACAACAGTGAAAAGACAAATAAACAGCAGAAGAAAACAAGGGGAAGAAAAATAAGTGCAGGACTGAGCAGAAATGGAATTTCCACGAGGATGTAATGCTGGGAGAGGGTGAGAATCAAAATAACAGAGCAAAGAGTTTGCTGGTGAAGTAATAATAGCACAATAGAGAGAAATTGTGTTGGACCTTTTCAAGGTTTCCTTGAACAAATCTTCTGTTTGCAAAGGGCTTGGGTGGCCTGGCAATCTCCCTCCTTATTTTCCCTGTGAGCACTGACATGTGGAACATGGCTTTGAAGGTCCATTAGGAAAGTGACTCCATAACAAATGGATTTCCCTATTTATTAGCAGGTACAAGCTAATGACAAACAGCACTGTGGCTATTACCTTGTACCTAAATTATTTCCTTAGCAAAAGACTGGTACATTTAATGATTCAAAAAAAAATACAGAACATCAACACATTTCCAACTTTACTTCTCCTGAAGAAAAAGATGTCTACTGTCTATTTCTTTCAGGTTTGCTACTCATATTTTAATTTCTCTCCTTTTTTTTTTCTCTCCTTCATTAACATCCTTAATCCTTGAGTGCCAAAATGGAAATCCTTGGCCAGCAAGCATCACACTAAAGAACAAAAATCTTGGTCAAGTCTCCTCTCACTTGGTCCTAACACAAAGCAGGAATTGAAATTTATTCTTCTTGAAAAGGAATGCTTTCAGTACCAGCGGTATTTTTATACTTATTCTTTAATATCATTAAGAAAACAAAGAATAGAAACAAACAGAAAATTAAGATGTTTTACTGATACCCAGTGGTTGGTGTGGCCCTCTTCAAGTTGTTAGAACATGGAACAAAAAGCTGGACAGTGAGATTGAGTAGTCATTTAAAAAAGAGGAGGGACAAAGTCAAAGAAAGAGGCTGTTTGAAGCCTCTCTCTCATTATTTAGGGAGAAATCATCTCACCAGCAAAGTTTGCCTGTTCTCTTCCATTTTTCCATCTAGGGAAAGATCTAAATTATGTAAACTCAAAACGAGCTTGCTTAGACCATAGGCAATACCTGGATTTGTTATCCAAGCATGGCAGTTTTATCTGTGTCATCATTTGGAAAGTGGTCAGTCCTGTCAGCCTTTCTTTGAAGTGTGAAACAAAGACCCTACTTGCATGATCAACAAATCTTATTTTATAGCCCCTACTTTTCAGCTATATTTGGGAATTGTAAGTGGAATTTACCTTACCTTCACCTTCTAAAATATTGAACACAATGATGTAATTAAAAAAAAAACAAAACCAAAAACAAACAAAAAAACCCCAAACAAACAAAAAACCAAAGCAACAGTTTTCTTGATTCTGTGGCAAATTCCAAGCTAACAGAAAAGGTCTGGACTGTTTGAACAGATTTAGTCAAAGTGATATTTACTGTAATAGCCACTGCACAGTTTGCTGTTCCATCCCAGAGCAACCATCAGCTCAATTAAGTAAATGAGAGAATCAAGTTATTTGGGGAATGCACACCTCTAATTAGCTGGAATTATTTGAGCAGTTAATTCATTTATGGATAGATTTCTCAGCAAGCCCACAGCTTCCATCGCTTTCTCACTGCTGTACTGGGCTTAATTGCCATTCTGTTTCTCTTAAAATCCTTAATGGGTGATGGAGTGCTGTGGGGGAATGCAGGTGGGGAGAGTGAGATCTGCAAAGGACAGGCTGTCCTCAGCCACGGAGCTGGAAAAGAACCTTTTTCTTCCTCCTGACAACTCCTATTCTCTGACCTGTACCTCTTGTTGGTACAAACAGGCACCAGTGAGGTAATTGCACCTTGCCAAAGAGGGAATGCCCAGCTTGAATCTCACCTGGCAAACACCATCCTGCTCCTGGCCAACCCTCCTTGCAGCCTGACAAAGCAGTAAAGCAGTGAATCCCAGCAAATGGTGGAATCTTGCCTGAGCAGAGCTTTCATTATTTCATTTTCACTGCAAATATCCACATCACAGACACATAAAACCCCTCCAACACATCTGTTTTCTCATCAACTTCAACTGATGGTCACCAGTTCTAGAGGGTAACACAACTACAGCTGATGTTAAGAAAATTTATACAAATAATGAAGAAAAACTTATCAAATGCTAGGGCAGAGGATTTTGCTGTCTGACTCCATGAGGGAATGGAAGGTTCTTAAATTTTTCAATTTTTAATTTTTACTGCAAAGCACTAAAGACAGATTCTTTTTTTACTTTTAGTGACTTACTGCACTCTAGATGTTGAAAGGACATGGTTCTATTTAAATTAGCAGTTAGGCATCTGACCAATTCAGGCATGATTAGAGCTATCCAAAAATACATGTCTGATGAGAGGATTATTTTTGACTGATTAGAACATGGAGAATTTTTATCAAACCGGATCAGTTACTGTTCAAAAATTACAAGGAAAGGACTGTAACTACCGAGCTGAAATATATTTCCAGGGTAAATAAGTTACTGCCTTGTGACAGTAGAAAGAAAAGAAAGCAGCTGCTAGGAATGGTGAGATGGAAAATATCAGGGAGTTTATCTTTTACAGACAACATTTGGTGAGTTTTGTGTTGCTGAACCATCTTTGCTGCACTTCTTCCAAGGAAAAATTTTCAGCTTAGCACATACAATAAATATGGACCATTGAAAGAAAGAAAAATACTCCAATGTGCTGTGATAAACTAGAAGATGACACCCAATTCCTGAGGGAATTTATGATCAGAACACACACCCTCTTGCCAGCAGCATGCACTGAGTTTGATGGTTTGTTCTGCCTCCCCCAGCCCCCTGAGAGCTGTGGGATATTCCCCTCACACCAAAGCAGAAATCATCATCCAGTGGCTGAAATTCAACAACTTCCTGCTGATGTTCCTTGCTTCCCTGAGGTCTGGTTTTAGACATGTCCCTTCAACACTTCTCCATCCTCTTTTGGCTGCTGCCTGCACAGCAGACAGGGATGGGATGGGCATCACAGCCCTGACCCCAGCTGAGGTTGCTAAGAGCTGCTGCAACACAAATAAAGATCCAGTGCTTGGCTGCT
The DNA here is from genome assembly GCA_013400435.1 of Pycnonotus jocosus. Classification (NCBI taxonomy): domain Eukaryota; kingdom Metazoa; phylum Chordata; class Aves; order Passeriformes; family Pycnonotidae; genus Pycnonotus; species Pycnonotus jocosus. The sequence goes on along the minus strand of VWYP01014863.1, from coordinate 7,350 downwards.
GCCTGCAATTAATGGCCTGGAGGGGAACTGAGGGACTTTCCAAGGCTTTTGGAGAAACCTTAGGCCAGCCACTTCCCATTCTGGATCCCAGCTTTCCCATCTGTAAAAGCTGAGGGCAAGATGCTGACTTCATGTGAAAGTGCTTGGGAACCTCCCTGGAAGCCAAATGCTAAAACCATGCCTCTCTGTGAGGAGTTATAGCCCATTTGTTTTACTAATATTGGACAATGTGAATTACACTTAGAGGAAAAAACCCCTAAAGTTACTTCCTTAAACATATAAAATTTGCTTGCTGCTACCTTTGCTGGTGGTACAACCAAACAATATTTGGATATAGAGGGTGGGCACTGATATTTGAAACAATTCATAGAAAAGATACATAACACCCTCCTCTAAATATCATCAGAGGAAAGATTATTTATGCTCTAGAGATTAAATCTGGATCTATTGGAAAGAAATAAATGCAGGTATGAGTTGTTTGATTGATTTTTAATTAGACATTTTAAGATATATTTATTTTAACTGGCTTCAGGGACAGATCATTATTTATTGCCACATCAGGTTTTACTGGAAACTGGAGGCACAGAGTTCAGTTGCCAAACTCACTGCAGACAGGAGGAGAGAGACAAGTCTTAGTCTGCAGCTGGGAGAATTTTAGAGGAAACCTTTTGATGGCAAAGCAATCAATGACAAAGGGTAAATTTAGAGGAATTATAATTTCTATTGCTAGAAAACAGCAGAGCCCATATGGATGGCAAGAGGTATATGGCAGCCTCCAGGAAAGCAGGGACAGAGCAGCACTTTCTCCTCAAAGCCTACAGCCCACATCCCCAGTACTCATCACCCAAACTCCTCAAAAGTCCTCCCACATAACAGATCCCTGCCCTGAGAGGTTCCCATTTCATCCAACCCCCCTTATCCCACCCCTCAAAGCCCAATATTTTCTAGAAACCACTCTTGATCTAGGGCTCTGGCCTCTGTGGCAGCAGCATCACTTATAAAGGGGTTTCAAGCCACTGTCCCCATTGCAGATGTGCAATTGCACTCCCTGGCTCCGTTCCTGGGAAAATCAGCCAAGGGATAAGGCCAGCAGTAGGAAGGCTTTGAACAGCACAAGTCTCTTCCTCCCACAATACTGCACTGATTTGCTTTGCCTAGAGGGGTGCAGAGCAGAAATAAAGAGCAATGTTTCCAGGCAGCTCTCACAGAAAAAAAAAAATTATTACCTCTTTTTTCTGGCAAACTTTCCAGAGTCTTAGCACAAGATATGAGAGCAACAAATCCCCCTTGGGCCTGGCTTTGTGGTCAAGAGAGGCAAGCTTGGGAAAACAACTCAGCTCCCTCCTCTGCTCCCCAGGCACTGACCAGTGTTCCTGGATAAGAAACTCTCCAAGCTGAGTCCCTGGAGCAGAGTCCACCCTCCCAGCAATAAATCCCAGCTTCAAGTGGTGCAGAGGCACCTTGGGGACAAGGGACAAATGCTGTGCCCAGGCTGCATTGGTGCCTCTGCCAGCTGGGACCTGCAGGACACACCTGACAGGGGAGGTGATGCTGCAGCACTGCTGCTCATTCTGCTTCTCCCTTTCCTTTCCACAAAGGAAAAAAAAAAAGATAGCTTTGAAGATTTTTGTCGAAAAGAAGCATACCTCAGGCCAGATAGGGAATTAAGGAGGTTCAGAAAGTTTATCAGGGATCACATGAATATCTGTAGGAAAAATCACAGTCCAGTAATTTATACTCCTCTCCAGAAGCCAACAGATAAAGACTAAAGGTGAAATGCCCCAAAGCATAAAATAAACTGGATAATTATCTAATCAAGCCAATGCTTCTCAGAAGTGATGAATTCATTCAAGCACTCTGACTGTTGCTGTTTACAAGGCACTTTGAAGATGGATATCCAATGAAAGCTCTTTAAGTGTTGTGCACCGACAAGTTACTGGCATGTTCTGTTACCTGTGGACTTGTATTTCATTCTTGTCTGCCACAGGAAGGGAAAGGCTGAAATTTATAATCACCAGGGGTGCTTTTAAGTGGTGCAGTTTTTCAGTAATACACAGAAAAGAAGGAGAGAAAAAACCCAACAACCAAACAAATCTTATACTCACACAAAACATCCAATGAAAATACCCCAAACAAATTTAAAAAAATAAAGAAAGAAAGGCAAGTCCAGAATTTTCTCCTTTTAGTCAAAAAGGTGCTCTCATGCCTTCATAAAATGCCACAACTGGCTTTAGTGGCAAGGAATAGATGAAGAATTCACAACTCAATAGCAAATGAGAGCAGTTAGGCCAGAGTTTCCCGAAAAGCAGTCAGCATGCTGATGTCTCCCCTGTTCATGTGGCCAAGTGCCCTTAAAGCTCAGGTCTCTAGCAGGGACTCAGAGTGTAAATGTGGGGGAGTTTCTGAGGATTCCCCATTCCACCCATTAAAAATCAAACCCAAAACTTTTGACTATGGAGAAGCACAGGCCTTAGGAATATTTCAACTTTATTTCAGACCAACTCAGTGTTTTCAAAGTAGACACTAAACAAAATATTTATAGGAAAGAATAAATAAAGAACAAGTATAGTTGGTCAGCAGGTCAAAAGCTTCCCCCAGTTACAGCCACCACGCTAAGCTCATGTTTGCTAACATTTCCTATCTCATTGTTTAAAATCACACATGTGCACCACAGTTCCAGCAGCTTTCAAAACAAAGCATCATCAATTACTTGTTTAAGAAACAATTGTCTAGACAGGACACTGAACTTTTATCTGGAAGCCTCTGAAGACATCCAGAGTGGGAGGGAAAAAAAAGGAGAACCAATCTCCAACTAAAAGTGCAGTCTGGAGATTTCTTCATTTTCATTACCATACTTCAATTCAGAAAGGCTTAATTACCTACTGAGGATCTGACTCTGATCTAAGCCACTTCATATTTTCACACGATGAAAATTGTCCCACTGTAAAGAACTCTTCTCTCATAACAGATACAGGTAATGACAAAATCATTAGGAATAACACCTAAAAGTTCCCACAAACGAAATCATACAATGATTGTTTTGGGGTGTTGGTCTCCAGAGGTCTCCTCGCCTGCCCAGTTTTGCTAAATCAATCTCTCTCTCTTGCAGCACCACCCACACTAATATGCCTCCCTTTCTGCTGTGCATTTTTTGATTTTTCTTCCAAGCCACTTATTAAAGGATTGTTGTTGTCGTTTGGTTGAGTTTTTGGTTTTTTTCATTTATTACAGCAGAAGAAAAATATTTACTAAAGTAATTCACAATACATCCTTCAAGTTCTGACTTTGCCTTGAGGATTTCTAAATATAACACTTTTACCTCTCAGACACAGCAGTAGTTACAGTCTGGCAAGATCATTGTCCAAAGTGATGGAACATGTGGGACCAAGCTGGAGCAACGCTGTTCCTCTTGCAGATGAAAATAGAGTAATGCATTTGTGGGTCCATCTAATCCTTTCTTTGCTTTTTACAGGCCAAAGGTCCTCTGGGGATCATTGCAAAGTGTTCCCAAGTGCTGCACTCCACATTTAGGGGCTGGTTCTGCTGACAGATGTGCAAACACCTAGCCAGACATTCTCCAACAAATGCACAAGAGGATGCTGAGAGCATAAGTAATCACAGATAAATTTAAGAATAACGCCCATTTAGGATTTAGGCTATTTTATTTTAAACTGAGTTTTCTGTTTGTAATGAATTTATTGTTTACTGATCTGCTTAGAATACAGACTTGCTGTTTTCTTGGTGTAGAAAGTCACTACATCAGATGAAATTCAAAATGAAGCAAGTGTCCAAATCTAAGTAATTTCATAGTGAAGAAACGGAATCATCTGGATCTCATTGGTACCATTTGAGGTCCTAAATCTTTTCATAAAACATTAATTTATAATTGCATCTGACCATTTTATACCTCTCCTCCAAGTTCCTTCCTAACCTCATTTCTTGCATGTAGACACTGAAGCTCACAGATATTTCCTAAAGTTAATCATGATTTTTATCTTTCTGCCTCTCATTCCTTTTCTAGCACACATCTTCATGCCCTGTAATCACTTGACACAGTGCTTGTTTTAAACATGCCACTCCAAGACTGAAACTTAGCACAGAATGTCATTGTGTATAAACCTTAATCCAAATCCCCATGGCTGCTCCTGAATAATTTAAAAAGCTAGTCACACACTGATGGCATTTCTTCCTGATGGTAAGAAGTGTTTAGTGTAGCTCAGAAAAGCTTTCTTACAGCACTACTTCTCTTCTCTAGCTGCAAATCCCTCACTAATGTTCAAGATAATTTTTTTTAGATTAAACTCCTAACAGCATATGATGTTTATGAACCCTAAGTCTGACTTCTGAATGCTTTATTCTCCTAGTCTTCCCAGCTGGATGCTTTATTCTCAGTCTCCTCAGCTGGCTTGAAAATAAATAACCCAAAGATCTTTATAAAATCTTTTCAGATACTTGCTCCATTTCATCATGTTTCACTTCGAGCTCATTTAGAAAGGTGATTTATATTTTGAGCCCTTGGAAATAACAAGCTGGAGCACTGCTCACTGCCTGCTTGTGCTGCCAGGTGTTTTAGAAGCTCTGCTGAGCCAAAAGCTGGCAGTGAGAGGTGGAAGGGACTCCCGTCTGACCAAGATCTGTCCAGTGGTCAGGGCATCACTCCTTGGTGATCCCTAAAGGGGCTGGTCAGTAAGGACCATTCTTCCTCCATTCCAAAAGTCCAGTTAGGAGGAAAATGGGCTTTTGAACCACCAGCACAGCCAGCCATGACCATCTAACATCTCTCCAATGCCATTAGTCAGTGTCAGAGCAGCAGCACCAAGTTAAAATAAGGGCCCAGCACCACTCCTGTCTCCCAAATAATTCCTGTAGCGCCCATCTGTTTGCAACTCAGATTTTCTGAGCCTGACTTAATAAATTGAATTTTATATCCATTTTCCTGGATGCCTTTTAACAAATTAAAACTTCCACATCCTCTTGAAGGGAGGCCTGTGCTGGTGTGAAGCCTGGGTGTCACAGGCATGGCAGCAGCAGGGAGGAAGAGAGGTGACATTTCTGTGACATTCAGAGCCACCCAGATGACAACACACATTAGTATTATGAGGGAAATAGGTTTAATTCTTTTTGAAAGATATGCACAGCACTTCAACAGTATTCAGCTGTGGTCTTTATCTAGGCTTTTATTTGTTTGGGATTTTTTGTATCGCATCTATTGAACTTTGAGGCCACAAATCAAAGAGCAGGATCACTGCTGCAATGGTCCTCCCTCATTTCTTCAATGCTATTCATTGCTCAGGCCCTATATGCTTACATGTACCCAGCTGTTAATCTTTTAGTTATCCTCAGTCACTCATTGAAAACTCTGTCACAAATCTTCTTGCCAAAGACACGTTCAGCAATGGAGCACAACTTTACTTGCCTATTATGGAAAGGCAAAAATCTATTTATTTTTTCCTTTTGTAATCACTGTTTTGAAAGCTTTGATGAGTTAAAGTATAAAAAAATCAGCTGTACTTGCTGTTAATTATTCAAGAGATTAAGATGACAAAGGTGTCAAACAGGAAACACTGATCTACTGAAAATATTTTGTCTAAAAGGTCTCAGGAATCCATTCTTAGCATATACCACACATCTCTTCTTAATGTGGCATTACTGAACAGGGTAAGAATTGAGAAGATTTTGCTCAATCACCACTCACAGACAGACAATCTTCTGTACAGAGGAAACTCACACTGGGATTTCTCAACATAAAACTACTGAAAACACACAAAACACAAATGGGCCACAACCACAAACGAGTTTCCAGCCCACAGCAGATGAGTTACACATTCCCTTCTCTGAATAATATCTCCCACTGATGTCAGAAGGGCCAGAATAGCACCTTAAACCCAGCATCTGCCTCTCCATTTTTGATCACATCACTAGAGGAAAGTGTGAGGACAGAAAAAAGTATGGTTGCTACTTGGAATAAATTAGAGTAGCACAACTGCACAAAACACATGAGGAACTCAGTATGTTTATTCACCACTCAACTCCCAAGGTGCTGAACCACTTTTCTAAACCAGAGTCTGTGAATCGATCATTTTTGCCCCTTGGCCATGACAATTTCGATGTCATAAAGGATAAAAGATGTTTTTAAAAGCATTGCAGCACAAATATTTTCAAGTCTTTACAGCTGTCAGGTGAAGATGCAGGTTTTTAACACAAAATTCACCATTTCTGAGCAGGATCAGATGGGCTCATTATGTGCCTTGAGATTCCATCTCCAGTTTCCCATAAAACTGCTCCTCTTCAGCACCTCATTGCAGTTCCCTCATCTTCCCTGCGCCAGAGAATGACTGTCCTGGCCATCCTTTGCAGGAAGGGAAAGCACTCATTAGTTTTTAATTTGTTCTGGCCATCCTACTTCTCTCCTCAATCCCAGGATGATTTAAATACCATGATTTGGTTTTTTGCCATTCAGTGCCTCTTGTAGAAGAGTTTCAAGTAAAGCCCATGAGCATTTTTTTCTAGTAGTACAAATTTGACATCCAATGGGATTCTTTTTTATTATTTTATATATAGAGAGAGAAAGAGAGAGCCTTTTTCTTTTTGATGAGACCTATTGAGGCTACACAAGGTGGAGGTGAACATTTTGCTCACCTCATACTCTAGAAGATATAAAGTGAATTGATCATCACAGGCAGTGTCAAACACCCAACAGCCACCTGAAGATAGCACAGGAAGCAAAGAGAAGGAGTAATAGTTTTAATAAGGTTAAAACCTAGAGTGAAAGTAGTTAAACCCCCCTCAAAAAAACAGAATAAAGCTAGAAAATCCTTCACTGATAATTTATGTGTGCTCAGGAGAGAACATTGAAACCTGAGCAGTGTAGTCAAAACCCAGGGGGACAGAAAGAAGCAGTACTCAGTGAGAAAACCAAGAGGAAAGCACTATATAAGGTACTGCTGGGAGATGATCCAGGTGGGAGACTGGGAAGGGCTGTAAATTACAGTCCAGGAAGCGTTCCCAGAAGGAAAGAAATCTTTTTCACCTATTTTATTGAAAAAACCTCCAGACCAACCAAAACCTCAAAAACAACACAAAAAGTCCACAACAGACAAACCAACCCACACCACGAAACAAAAATATCTCTTATAGCTTACAGGAGTTATCAAGCTCTGTTTTAGTTACAGTTTTATCATAAATTAAGTAATTAAAAAAAAAAAAAAGGCTAAGAGCACAGGCAAAACCCTCCAAACCTCAAACAAAAACACAAGCACCATCCAGTTTCTGAAACACTACAACTTCAGAATCTTCAAGTCAAGGTATTTTAAAAATTCCATCTGAAGTACAATAGCAGAAGAAATATTT
>VWYP01014861.1:48492-65282 GCA_013400435.1 Pycnonotus jocosus | reverse complement strand
ATACCCCCCCTCACCAAAAAAAAAAAAAAAAGTGGGAAGCAATCTCATCTGCTCCTGATTCTATCTTCATTTCTTAAGGACCAAAAATTGTTCTTGGTCCACCAGAAATCTTTCCTGATTATTCTGTATCTTTGTTTTTTGATTGCAGTCTTTACTGCTTGAATTGTTGATTCACATGGTGTTCGTCCTCCTTTTGTGCAATTAAACCTAGGTCTCCCTTTGCAGCTACGTGTTATTTCCATATTTATGCTTAGCTGTGAAAGTGCCTGCATACTGTTAACAGAGTTATTATGCTATTAGCAGTGTTAAAAAGCACTTACAGACTGTGGTCAGTTATGCTATTTTAGTGTACTTATGACTGAATGTAAGACAAGAAAAAATTATTTATATCTTGACCACTCTATGGGTGTTAAAGGTCTCTGGCTACATAGTAAATATTTTTCTCAGCCTTCTTGCTGCCTTCTAGAAATGACCAGAAATAACTGAGATTAGAGGAGACAATAACTTCCAGGGAAAGCCCCAAAGTTGGATGCCCCTTACATGATTTTAATGTATTTTTTTCCCATTTTCTTTCAAACATCTAAGAATGATTTTTGTTGCTTTGAGAACCTGGCCAAATGGCAGAGCTCAGAGGGTTGCAATCAGCAGGACAGGACAGTCTGTTTAGGGGAAACCTAACTAAAACAAACATGAAACACAGGAGGGTCCATCTGAATACAAGGAAGAACTTTTCTTTTGACAGTGAAAGAGCACTGGAAGCGGGTGCTCAGAGAGGTTGTGGAGTCTCCTTTGGAGATATTCAAAACCAGACTGGACAAGGATCTTGTCCAACCTCCTCCAGCTGAACCTTCATTAGCAGGGAAGTTGGTCTAGATGATCTCCAGCGGTCTCTTCCAAAGCCCATCATTCTCTGATTCTGTGTTATGATGTTACATCACACTGTAAAATTAAGTCAAGCCCTTCCCTTCAAACACCCTTGCATGCTCAACTGAAACTTTCTTTAGAATACAGTCCCCAGAATATTCAGGGTTAGAAACATAAATATGTTTTTCAACTCCTCCTCCCATGACAACTCTGTGTAAGAGTCAATCTGTTTTAATAAGAAACAAAGAGGATGTTTTAAAATTTAATCGTCACCTAGAACAAAGTATGAATTTGATTATGACTACATTTACATAGCTTATTTACCCTTGGACCCAAGCTATTCCAAACTAAGGACTACTGCTAAACAAACAGGATATTCAAGAAGGAAAATGTTTTCAAAGGTACAAAAAGGTTTTGGCAGTTAGCTCAAAGTGATTTATGCTTTTGAAATCTCCACAATGAGATATAGAGTCACCTTGCAACAAAACAATCTTCAAAGAAAATAAGTAGAGCCTAAGAACAACTATCTACTCAAATGCACTACTCTGGACTATTAGCACCTGAGCAGTAGTTTGGTGTGGTAAGAAGCCTACAGAAACATTTCACAGGATTTTCCATTCAAAATGGGATTACTGAGAGGATACAGTGGTTGACAAGAAATATCCAGATAATGTCACTGATTTTGAGTGCCACGGCAAACTGCCATGACCAGAAGAAATCACTGCTGAAGGAAGGAGGCAGAAAGTGAAACACTGGTGTCTCAGAATTGCAGAGACATACATTAACACACGGAGAAGTATGAAAAGCATGCAAGAACACTGCATAAGCTGATTATTTTTTGTAAAGCACAGCATGGCCTGTAAGCTTTCAACAATTTTAGATTTTAGATTGAATAGTCAAACAATAATAATGAACTTGATTATATCACAGAATCTTGGTAGAAATAATGGTCTAGAAAAAGTAGTTTAAAACAAAAAAAATATTTACTGTTGCTCTGATTTTCTAGCTTTCTGATGTTTTTGCATTCTTTAGTGGAGTTCTTACAAATTTTTATGTAAACAATGTCTATTTTTGGAACTATCTTCTTTTGTTTACATTTTTCTCCTTGAAGAGGAGACAAATTGATGGACTGTGATTTTCACCAGTGTGGTTAGAGAGGTGGCAACTTCATCCTCCAAACTCTAACCTTTGTTAGAAACCTATATAAGCCAAAGTCAGAAAAATAAGCTTACTTCCTTTACCTCTGAACTCGACCTAGAGCCAGTCTCGTTCTTTCGTGTCCTTTAGCGACAATTTACATTACTGAAGAGCATGTAGTGTAAATACAAAGACAGTTGCAAAATGCAAGAGCAGTTTTTCCAAGAAAGATGTGAAATGTGGACACAGTGAAAGTAAAAGCATTTACTAGTTAAAAAAAAAAATCAAAAGCAGTGACAGATTTTGAGCATAAGATGTACAAAAGCTCATTAACAGTAATTTGCACAAATGGATGTCTGTTTTACAGCATTAATCTTGTTTATTTTTGGAAATGTACAGGCAACATTAGGAATACCTACGAGCAAGCAGCATGAAACACATACTTTAAACAATTATTTGTTTCAACTGCAATGGCAGGTACTATGCTAACTAAGGAATATTTGCTAAGGCAAAACAAACAAAACAGAAACACACACACAAAAAAACGCCCTCAAAAATCCAGAGAAAACACATCCAAAATCCTTAACAAATAAGCAGAATGTATTTGTATAAATTTATAGCCCCGATGAACCTTACTGCTTTTCAAAGTTATAAATCTGTTGAAGAAGGAAAACTAAGAACAGTGCATTTTTTTTCCATAGGAATTTCCAATGACAAAATATCAGTACTAGCTCACCTATAAGAAACTACAGAGGTTTTTAAGATATTGATCAATCAAAATGCAGAATTAGAAATGCAAAACTGGCACGTTACTCACATTGAAACAGGGTGGGTCCTAGTCTCAAGGCTCACAGGAACTGGCACAGATGTACAAGCATGAACTAAAGGTATGCAATACTTTAATCTTGAATAAAGCACAGAAAGTCAGGCTTAATAGAAGAAACAAGTCATTCTGGACTACATGGGAAGTATGATTTGTAGAGAACTGCTCGAAAAGAGGTGACACCTTAACTATTCCATTACTTTTAAGTCACCTGAAAGGCAGATCTTATGAAAATCAGTAACTGTTGTGATTTTACAAGGGTTTTTCTCTCCAACTTGTAAAACACCCTCTCACATCCACAACCCCAAATACTCCATCTGGACACAAAGGAATGAAGAGTGGAAACAGCACCACCAACACTGAACATTGCTCCTGGTTGACATGAATAGTCTTCTGTGACTGGTAGAGGGCACAGCAAAATTTACTTTAGGAATATGGATCATTCCATAAGGAATATAAATGTAAGATCTATATGAGATATCTGTGCTTTTCAGGCTTGGATAACACAGAGAAGTAGTATTTTAAAATTTAATTTGGAAAATATGTATTTTCCTGTCTTTAAACTTCTGTTGTGCTTTTTCTCATTTTAAAGGACAGCAAAGTAAATGATTTCCAAATTAGCATCATTTAAAAAAACCCTTTGTAACAGAGACAAGGTGGAAATGAAAATATATTTTTTAAGTAATATTTATTTTTAAAAAAGAGGATCCAGTTCTTAATTCAGTTCTTACACTTGCACATCCTCAATCATAAAACACCTTAAAAGAATTGATAATGCTTTTAAAATACGATACATTACTATTATACAATATTATACATTTCACTTTAATTAAAGTGTGGTAGAAATAAGGATGTTCAAGTTAGCATGTATATTATTTACATTGGGCTGACATTTAGTTCTGGTATCCCTGTTTAGTGGTGTAGCAGGATGCTCTGCCTGGAATGGGGTAAACCAACTTGAACAATACCCAATGCCCTGTTTGCAAACCTACAAGTGGTAAATGAAGAAGGGAGCATCATGCTGCATTTGCTGTTGAATAATGCTGAAACCAGCCTGACTCATCAGTCCCAAAGCTAAACATCCTGATAGTGAGATGAAGGTGTGGTAGATCTGTTCCTGGATAAACGAACAAACAAGTGATACTACTGATAACTTGTCCAAAGCTGCTGAGCTGACACAGCTGGAGATATCTGACCATAAGTCACTTTATACTATAAAAGCCCCAGATTTTAATGCAGGAACTTCTGACATAAGCCTTCTTGGAGTATATGTATGGAGATTCCTCCCTTGAATGGGGAATATCCCTTAAAGTTACTCTTCTTACTCCTTGAGGCTGAGCTAAAGAGATTTGCCCAAGGTCATTGTTGTGGGTGAGTAACATCAATCTACTTAATTGTTTTGCCAGCTTTGATACAACTACTTCAATACAACTGCTTCATAGTGCACTATATTTTATTGGTTGTTACAGTTCCTGTACTGTGTAGTAAATAATTCTGTAAATGATTTGTATTTAATCATTATACATGGTATATATTTATATAAATATATATGGTTTGCCATCCTTCATCCTGCAGGACAAAGTTGTATAAAGATTCAGTTACAACTCTATAATCCTTTAGACAAAAACCATTGAAAAGTCTGGGGTAAGACTGCGTCGAGCCACACCCAGGCTCCCCTCTGAGAAGGAGTTTAGAAAGCATGGAGGTCCTTTCTGCCCCCTGTGACTTAATAGGAGAGCTTCTGTAACAAACTTTGAAGCTCGCATTCAGCCCACCGGGTTTGGTAAACAAGTTCAGTACCCAAAGGTTTCATTAGACTTAATGATGCAGGCTCACTGCATAGCACGTGTAAGAATAAAGCAGGTGTCGGAAACAGGGTACTGAGTCAAAGCTCAACCTTAGTTCTGGAGAAATCAATCTTCATAATTTATCTGCCAATGTATTAAGCATATATCTATCTATTTGAAGCATCATTGTCCACCACCTAGACTTAAGTAGCGCTCTTAAACATGCTAAAGCCCATAGCACAGAAATCCCCATTCCACACAGTTCTGAACAGCATTTATCTTAAAAGTAAAATAAAAATGTAAAGGTACAACAACAAAACAATCACCCTGGTCAAAACAACATCACGCCCAACTTTTAGTAAAAAAACAAAACCGCATGTTGCATTACCATCACAGAACATTATGTATCACCGGAATTAGTAGCACTATTCACACCTACAACCACCCGATAAGCCTTTAATTGTTGCTATTTTTTTTTCTTAGTGTGCTAAAAATACCATCAGATCTCAAATGGGGCTATATCCCTTCACATGTCCTTTACTAACTTCCCAGTGCAGCACACTGTAATGAAGGACAAAAAAAAGCAGGTTCTACACCTTAATAATTTGTCCCAGCTTCTACTAAGAAATTACTCATAAAAACCAGATCTATCACACTAAGCAAATCATGCCAACATTTGTCTAGGATCCAAACTGTCTCAAGTGTTGAAGTGCTACTTCTTATTATCAGGCATGCAATACTTGCAGGATATGTTTCTGAGCTATTGTTCACACCTACCAAATATCAGATCTTTCACTTGTTAAAATGCCAATGTTTTAAGGAATAGTTTCATTAGAACTTTAAGCAGGATTTTCCCAAGTCTTACATATCAGTTCAGTGTTGTTACGGCAAATTATACACTTATTTTTATATTTTTATAAATTTTGACACACAAATACCATATGCTGATATAGTTGAGAAAATCTTAATGTTACAAGAAATGAGGTGGTTTTCTTAAGAAAAACATTAGGGTTTGTTTTGTTTTGTTTTTTTTTTTTACACAGCTGAAGCATGTATTGTTTGGTTTAGAGCATTCAAAGCTGCTTTTAGTATCCCATGGTGTACAGTTTGGGGCTGATGGGAGACGAATGAAGGTTGCAATAACACAACACAAGGGTAACATGGAGAAGATAAAAATAAGGACATAGTAGGAAAGATGCATCAGTATTATCACAGAAAGGGAAAAGCACACAACCAAAACTACAGTAATAATAGGCCAGCCAGAAAAGAATGAAAGGCAAAAGACTAAATATTTATTCCATATTGCTAGAGAACAGCAGCCTGCTTTCAGAAAAGCATCAGAAAATTCAAAGCAAAGCTCCTCTAACAACTCTTCCCTCCCAGTGATCAGTTCTTTGAATGGCCCATTAGACTCTTCTCTTTCTCCTCCCATGCAGCCCACAGCAGACAAAGTAAAAGGGATAGGATTAGGACAAGTGATTTTCCTTTGACTACTCTACCTTCCTAGCTTGCAACGTAATAAAAACCATATACTTTTGTGGGTTTCATTTTTGTTAAATGTCTATCTTTAAATCCAGTAGGAGTGACCCTTCAAGCATTTTAAGGATGATTTCAAACAGTAAGAAGTGAGACACCTGTAAAGAACAAAGCTGAATAGGCAGGATGATGAAAAACAAAACAAAACAAAACAAAAAAAACCCAGGAGAGACACACCATGTTTTGTGTAGTCAATCTTCTTGGAACTCTTGCTGAAAACACCCATGTAAGTAGAAAATGGAAAAAGACCTCACAGAAGGTAAACTGAGTCCTTTACAGAATGTATTATGTTAACCTGTTACAACTATAATTTTTCTGATATAGAAAATAGAACTACATCTGTTAAACTGCCAAGACAACCATGTAGTAGTATTTATTTTCATGTTAAACAGCTGAAGTCTGATGATGTCTGTTTTAAAAACACTTCATAGATGCCCATCAACCCAATTCTGTGCTCATATTGATGCCAGTTAGTTATATGTCCTCAGTTTCAACAGTGCTACTGAGAGGTTTTCTATTATTTATATACATAATATTTGTGTATGCTTCTATTAAAACATTTGTATTTTGGAACTTGGCTTGTGAACTCAAAGATTAGAAAAAAATTGCAATTCATAGTACCCAAAACCACAAAAACATATTTTCAAGAGTTTGAACATTAAATACTTTATTGGGATTTTTTTAAACCTAAGCTTAATCTTTATTTTGTCACCAAACATTTCAAGTTAGAAAACACCTGGTATGGAGAAGAAAAATTTCTTTGGAGAATCTATTGCAACTGAAGGTTCCTTCTTCCTTCCTCATGTAATAAACTGAAGAAGTATGTCTAGATTTTTCTTGAAGTAAGGAAAAGATAATCTCTTTACTAAATCTAATAAATAAAACAGAAAACAATATCCACAATACTATCCAAGGTAATTAGAGGTCAGAAACACTTCACCACCATGCCAATGAGTGCAAGAACTGTAACAAAAAAAAAAGAAGTAACTTTAAAACCAAGCTTCCATATCACATGCAGGCATAATGCACATGTCCACAATAGCGGTGAACTTCTTATGCCTCTTTCAAGTATTTTCTGTCATTCTGTATTTTTTAAGTAAATTGTACATTCATCAGAAGCATCTGACATGTTCACATGAAATCCCAGTTTAAAAAACAATGATCTCTCTCCCACTCAAAAGAAACCTTCCTACTCATGGACAGGGGAGAGAGGAAGGGAGAAATGAATGTGCATATCTCCATATTTACTTGCTCCTAGCCTCCATGACAAGAAGCATTCTCCTCTTAACCTCTTTTAGGGATATATTTTCTTTGCCTTCAAGGCAAGGTGAGACTTTGTAAAGGCTTAACTGATTCAGACAACAAAGCTAAGGGAAGACAAGACTGTTTCCACCAGTACCACATTGAGCACTAGCACGAAGTACAAAGACACTCTCCTACCTCAGGCAAACAAATAGCTCCTTCTAATAGCTTCTTTTCCCAAAAGAAATGATCTATAGAAGAACTCCTGCCATAGATACATCTTAATTTGACCAGAAAAAGTTTTGCTCAAGGAACAAAAAATACAAGAAATTTTAAATTAAGAATAAAGCTTTTTGTAGTACTTATTCTAACCAGTGCAGTTCATGAACTTTAATTAATGTAATGCAACTTGGTTTCTAAATAAGTTTTACATAGTACAACTACATGGGTGTCCTATTCAGAGCAGGATCCACAATACTATTAGTACAAGAACAGGTAAACAAATGGATAACCCTTACCATTCACTTGATTTCTATTATTAGTAGTAGTAATTTTAAAACTTAGTGTTTTGTGAGGTATAGAAAAGGGAAATAAAAGCATTTAAAGAAAAGAATGAGGAAAAATCTTCCTGCTCTATATGGGCATCATTGTATTTCCGGTCATCAATGGATTATGGTCTCCCCACAGTTGAGTCAGCCACTGAAGACAACTCCCAATCACTAAGAAAGGAAACAAACAGAACCTCAATTCATCCCGTTTCCCAGTACCAAAGCAAGGATGATGCTGACAGCACAACTTGCACACTGAGTCCCTGAAAGCTGACCCATTCTTCCCACTGTTTCAGCAGCTATTAATGCAAGTCACAGCAAGTGGCAACCTCCCATGAAATCAGTTTTACACTCTTGTCTTTCAGTTGTTTTTTTTCTCCTCCCATCTGTACATATGCTCCCATATCATGCATGTCATGTTTTCATCTTTAATGAAGAACAAAGTGGTTTTTTACATAGAGTAAAAAACCAGAAATATTTTCAGAAAAATTATCAAATATGATTGCCATGAGCTATGCCACATATTAGCACTGGGATTTGCAGTCTCAAATTTTAAATTAAGGAGTTTGTCATGAGCTAGGATCCAGTAGTTGGGTGTGAGACATAAACAGGCAGCAGCAGTTTTTACACTGCTTTGTTCTCTCCTATCTTCGCAGGGCATATTTAGCACTACTAGATCCCTTAAATCAGGAATTAGATTTTCTTCAATGATCTAAACTGCACATAAAAATTACTGTATACCATACGCACTGAAAGACAATTTCTTGCAGTAGATGCTAAATGATGTAACACAGCTGACCAACCAAAATTTTAAATTTTAACAGAAAAGGTAACATCTTGACAGCAGAATCTTTGTTCTCAGGAGACTCCAGCTCCATATAAGTATCTGTTTTTAGGATACCCACTGTCAAGAGAGTGCTGCTTTAATCACAAATTAAGAAAGGATCTATCAGAACACTGAACTTGCAGTCAACAATTATTTCATATGGGACTATTAATCCAGAAATAGTTCTTGAAGGTACAAAGACCAGATACTCATTTTCATTAGACAGGTAACACTAAAGTGGATTACTTTCATTGAAGGCATTTAACCTTAAGAGTCACAATGGAAAGACACTTTAAGTATAATATACTACAGCTTGAAATCATAAAATGAAACCATGCAAACCATTCAGTGACCTTGAGATGAATATATTAGAATACAGCATTAACTACATGGACAGTGAGCTTTTGGATATTCTGGAAAAAAAACATTGTCCCTTTTGCGAGATTTCTTTACTGTGGTCTAAAACTGACCTGGGGGGCTGGTACAAACAACAACTACTCTCTCCTGTTCTTCAGCTCTCTTCTGGGTTTGGAAAGCACTAGCAGCTCATTTTTGCTTAGACTGATGAAGAGCAATCCACAGGCAGGTTTAGTATGTAATGAAATTTCCCACATCTTCTGTATGTGTCACCTAGGAAAAGTTTCCTTCAAGGAATGAATCTGAATCATACTTTAAATTTTCTCTTCCTACAGAGACCATAGTCTTACAGGGAAAGGCTGTGAAAGTTGGAGTTGTTCAGAAGAGAAGGCTCCAGTGAGACTTTTGACTAACCTTTCAGGAAGAGGAGTTTGTAAGAAGGATGGGGAAAAACTTTTTAGTAGGGCCTGTAATGATAGGAAAAGGGGTATGGTTTTAAATGAAAAGTGGATAGAGTCAAACTGGATATATGGAAGAGACTGTTTACAATGGGGATGGTTAAATGCTGAAACAGGTTTTCCAGAGATGTGGTAGATGCCTCATCTCTGGCAACACTCAAGGCCAGGTTGGATGGGGCTCTGAGTGATGTGGTCTAGCTGAAGATGCCCCTCCTCATGGCAAGGGGTTTGACTAGGTGGCCTTTAGAGGTCCCTTCTTCTTATTCTATGATCCCACCAAGACTTCCTAGCCCAACATTTTCTCTGTCTTACACATTTTGTCCATCTGTTGCTAACATGCACGTTAATCAATAACACAGGTGGGTTAAAAATTGAACTGTTTTATTCCGGGCACAGAGGGGATGGGATAAGAAATAAATACAAAGCTCTGAAACATTATAAAAGAACAACAGTTATTGCTACTCCACACATAAATGCTTATCTTCATATGAACAATTTTTTCTCTATGGCATCTTACTCAGGAATCTCAGGCTTCCAAAAAATCTGTATTCAAAACCTCAAAAGGAATATATAAAGTTTTAATGTTTTCAGACAAAAACCCTAGAAGAAAATATTAAAACTAACTCACTGAGTGAAGACACGAAATCTGAACAAGACGCCTGTAATTTGAGTACAGGATGAATGCAGCATCTAAGTCACCTCCCCTTTTTGAACAGTATAATTCAGGGTAAGGATGTATATATGCCAGCTGATACCACAGAGTAAGAGATGCCCCATAAATCATAATATAGTTACTATTTCTGTACCACTCTAAAGATATCTAGGCTTCCAAACTTAATTTTTAAAGCTCAGGCACTCACACAAACATCCTGCTGAAGTATTAAGCTCCATACAAGTCAGTGCACAGGCATACAATTATTCATTACCTTTTTCCATTGTCCTCCTTTAAATTAATAAAAATAATGATACAAGATCCAAAACAAACAAGCTGCTCACTAGTTTATTGAGAAAAACAAACAAACTTACACATCTATTCCACTGCAGGCAGGCGTCTTCATTTGAGGTTAAACACTTGCTACTCAAACTTAATGAGATGATTGTATCTAAGGAAAAGAAGAAAGTAATTACTTTTAGTATTTTTTAAACACCTTAACTGTCACAGTAGCAACTGATGGGATGTTTCAACTTTCTCTTTAGGGGACAGTTCTAGGAGCTGCACTCACATGACTCTCACCTTATTTCAAATCTCTAGCCCTCATAATTATCAAGAAAAATCAGACATTTTCACTTCAAGAGCTCCAAAGCAAAATAAAAATAATAATAAAAACCCCTCAGATGATTGCTAAAATAAAATTTAAAAGTCAAATTTTTGAATTTATTTTAGCACTGCTTTTTTTTTATGCTTATGCTGAATGAAACAGTCTACACTACATGCAAGATTTCAAAGGAGCTTGCTTCTACAGGATTCACCTCCTTACACCTTCTCTTCACAAACTAAACATACTGCTTATACACTGCACCAACTACATGTATTAACCAACATGCAATAGCAAAAGACCAACACAAGATTATCATTCCCGGTGTATGAGAAAGGAGCGATTCCAAGTGGAACATTTTAGAGCACATATTTTGACTTAGCAACTGAACAGACCAAAACAGTATATGGCAGGACACATTTTTTGAGTTTTGCAACTTCAGTCTCATTGATCTCATCAACACACAGACAAGAGTGCCACACTGCAGAGGCCTGAGTACACAGCCCCCGTACACTGAAAAAAACCCCAACACAACAAACCAGAAAAACATTTTGCCAGCTTAGAAAATCCAAAATTTGCAAGGCATTCTCTCTTATATTGCAGTGATTACTCGTAATCAGACTGAGATGTTTAACACTATATATGTATATACACTCATGGATACATATACCCACACCTTGGGGGTTTTTTTCCCTTAGGAAGGAGATCACCTCTCAGAGGGCAGACAGTCCTGATGACTGGCTTAGTGTGCATGATGAAATGAACTAATATCACTTCTCTTAGTGACATTTTTTTACTTAAAAACACTTCTGTAGTGCCTCTTAAGCAATTGAAACACCTCCAGAGCTGTGCTGCTGGCTAATTTGACTACTGAGATACTTTAGCTACCCCTATTACAGCAACATTTAAATAATGTATACAGAGAGGAAGGTGTCAGCCGAGGAGACACAGACCCACCAGAGGCGCAGTGCTCAGTGGAGCTGTTAGGGAACTCTCAGATGTGGATTAAGCTCCTCAGGCAAAGCAGGGAAGTGAACCTGGCTCTCCCACATTCCTTGCAAGTGCCAAAGCCATCAGACTACAAGCAAAATAAAGTACAAATATGCATCTTTACGCTCTCTGATGTCTTTAAAAAACACCAGAACCCCTCAACCCTTCCATTCCCATCTGACCCCTCTCTGACTTGCTAAAGACGACTATAGTTTCAAGCCAGGCCAAACATTTTGTTCAATTCAAATTAATTTTAGGTTTTCTTGATTGTTTATTTTTGTGAGAAGAATAACAAAGAAAAAGTCATTTTAGCTGGATCTCATTATTTTTTTTTTAGAGGCAGACACTGATTCAGAAAATAGCATACAGAATGACAGCAACAGGTAATCAGAAAAATTATTGAAAAGCCACTTAACCTATTTGGGGTAATGCAGGCACAAATTCTTTGATCATAGTCACACAAGAGAAATATATTATTAAATATTTTTTCCCATGTATTTTGCAACTAATTGCAAAAAAGTATTGCTAAAATATTCAGCTGTTAAAAATCCTATTTTCAGCCTTGATTTTCAAGCTAAAACAGCAAGGTACTAGCAACATGAAGCACTAAAGTAGACACATATCCAACTGCAGTACTGAACCCCAGAATTGGCTTTTATACTAAATATACAGAAAAACTGAACTGTCACTATAAAAATTACTCTAACACATCACAGGCTAAACATATCTATGTGACACTAGTGAATGCAAACTAGAAGATATAGTGAAAAAAAATGCAACAACCTTTCACACAGCTGAAACAAAAACTTAGTAACCTTCTAAACCTTTAGAAAGGGATTGACCAACTGTACATGTCCTTAAACAACAAATGAGAAAGGGAAAGAGGTGAGAGATGGAAAGGACGCAACTGCGCAGTAATTGCTAAAGAGAGCACACAGGTTGTGAGTTTACATAAAGATTATAGCAATATAATAACATTTCTTATGTCAACATCCACTGAAAACCAGTCTTAGACTATAGAAAAGACTCATACCACACCTTCCAATACGTTGTTCAATATAAAAAATCACTATGTATCCTGAGTCATCACACTTGAATGAAAATAAGGGCCTTAAAATCAAGCTATTTCCCTGTTCTTGCTTTAACAGTCCATCATTTTGAGTTCTATATCATCACCAAAAAACCCCGAAACCAAACCACAACCCCAAACCTAAACCAATACTACCATGGTTAAACTACGTATCACACTAATTTAGGACAGAAGTTCCTTCACTTCAGCAAACAAACAAACTTACAAAAAATTATGATAAAAGCTTTAGTTTTTCTTACTTCTTGACCTGAGAGCTTTAAACTCTAGATTGCACTTGAAAGCTACCATTAGGCCACAGAAACCACTCATTTTCTTCACTAATTGTCTGAAATGAAACAATACCACAGTTGTAAATTGACCAATACTGAGGATGCCAGTAACAAATACAAAATAAATAGCCAAAGACGTGCAGAAAACAAGGCACATCTGCCATATATAAACTCTTTCTATGTGAAGTCTGTTTTGAAAGTATATGCTGTAACAGGTAACATTATGTAAATTACATTAATTTATGTTGATACTACTACAATACAAAGATCATTCCTACTTCAGGAAAAAATGTCAGCCATGATAAGTTAAACACTGCTTTATATGGTGCAAAATTACCCCACTAAACTATCTATAATATTCTTTTCTATATAAAACTAAGCCAATATACATGTACCAACATGTTATTTACATGGCTGATAATTTTAACTGTTTGTTACAGTGGCAACACTATAGCAAAACATGCTCACTTTGAAGATGAAACTCTTAAAAAATTAAAAGTGAGCTGAAAAAACCCAAGATTTACAAACTCCCCTGTAAATATCCTTCACTGTGAATGGCAATAAAATGGAACAAGCTGTTGGGAAATACAACATGTACATTCTTTAACTCAAACTTTCTCAGAGGAAAAAAAAAATCTCTCAGAAGTTAATGTATTTAGGATTCTAAAAACTCAAAGAGAACAAATTCCAAGAAAAAAGGGAGGAGAAAACAGAAAGACCCAGCAGGCTCAAAGGCCAATTCCTTCTGTAATATCTAGGTTTAAAAGTATTTGATAGGATACTCTACTTTAGTGGATGGACAATTTTAAATAAACATGTAAAATTCTGTTGCCCTCCTGTATTTTCCAAGGCCCTGTTATAAGTCTTAGTCACGTGTTAATGTTTATTAAAGAAAACCCCCTCTGCACTAACTATCTGTGACACTAGCTGTTCTGCAAACACGATTCTTACTTTGGACATTTACTGTCTTGGTTCCAAATAAGCCATAGCAGGGGGAAGCATCAGATAGAGAGGCTTCAGAAGACAAAGTAACAGAAAGATAGCAAACATTGCTCCAAGCTCATCACCTGTCCAGCCTGCTGCTGTTCTATACTTTGCCTCTCACATTATCAATGAGGATGCTGTATGTGTCACAATTTTGCCTTATATAGATGTCATGAATGAGTGGTTTGGCTGCTTAAAGAAACACCGTCAAAGGTACTGGCAAAAGCAGCATTTAATATGAATTTGTGAAAATGCAACTTTACAGAGTTCAGTGGGAAGGTTCACTCTACTACTAACAACACAGACTGAAGCATACAAAGGAAGATCAAATAAGCAATTTGGGATGATTTACACAAAAGCTGTGAATGCAAAAGCAGTGAGATTGCAAAGGATATGGGTGGAAAGATAAGGATTTAGTAGCACTTAATACTTGAGCACTTTAACATTTACAAAGTGATTTGATAGTTTTCACAACAATTATAGTAATGACTTAACTATGGATTCAAAATAGTAACATTTGTACCATAATTGATTCACATACACACAGGTAAGTGATGTACACCTATTTCTATGTGTGTAACGGCTCCTATGAAAAATTCCCCTCAAATTCACTAAAATATGTCAAATTCCTTTGTATTTCCCAATAGGCAATGGTTGCACCTTGAGGAATATGGAGATGGGGGGTGAGGGGCTGACAATCCTTGAGTACCACAAACTTGAGGGTTTGCGGTACTTGAGGGTCTGGGAGGTGCTGGCACAGGCTGCTGCAGTGCAGGCAAGCTCAAACAGCCTCACTTAGGACTGCTGTTTATAGGGTCAGAAGATGATTGACTTTGGTCATCAGCAACCTTCCCTCCTGACCATAAATGAAGCCAGTATAACTACTAAGTTTTTTACCCCGAAGTGCAGCAACAATGGTACCGTTCCACTCGGGCTACACCCAGGTAAATGGTTTACCAAGGCTACAAGAGGTAATTGCTTATCCTTTGTTTCCCACCTTTACCACGCCAGAGCTCCCAGTACGATCAGGGAGTGCCTCACAGCCCAACTGGTACAGTCAAGGGACGCTTCACCACTCAGCTGGTTTGGTCAAGGCTCACCAGGAGCTTCCAAGAAGGCACAGCAGTCACAAGGACGGGAAGGTGATACACCACATGAAGTAGAAGAGTTACTGTTATGTAACAGTACAAATGTTTAGAAAACATTTCTCCCAGATGCTTAGTTTAGGCACTTCATCTATTCTCAATCAATTCTAACATTTGACTGCTCTGGAGAACTCCTATGGAATGAATTCCTCAACATCTGCTAAAGCTGCAAGGTACTACCAACATGAAGTACTTAAGTAGACACATATCCAACTGTACAAAAACTGTCAGCACCTTGCCTGTTGGTCTTACACCTAGTGGACAGCACTAAATTTCTAAAAGTACACCAAAGAATTTTGTTGTATTTTGTTTTGAACAGAATTTTTTCCTCTACAAAACTAGTCTCCATAGTGAATAGGAATTAGAATGCCCCTGCCCAGTATTTGCACAAACACAGGCTTCTTAGTAGCAGCATAGTATCTTGGGGATAGTTGATAAAGTCTTCCAGACTTCACGCCCCCCAGTATGCAAGACACCAATGTCCTCCCAAGGGTGCATGCGTGCTCTTAAAGTGAAACACTGCATTACTGAAGACAACCTTTAAAAGAAAAGTGCTGCGCTCATGTTCTTGAAAAGCAAAACAGATATAACGTGTATAGTGGGACATAAAGACAACAACATGTAAGGAAAGTCTGGAAAGTACATTCATATTATGGGGGCTTGAAAAGCTTTCTCTGCCTAGTATTATAGGTGTAGCATGACAGCTCATGCTAAATTATTGAAATCTCTCAAAGGAACACCCCAGAAACAAGACAGGACGGCTTCTAACACATAAGCACTTCAGAGAGAGGTCTCTGCACTGCAAAGCCTAACTCTACTAAACTTAGCAATGATAAATAGAACTACCATAAATGCAGAAGAGGCTTTAACCTTGCAGTACAATAATACATGTTTTTATACTTTTAGTAGTCTGTATATGCAGCAGACAACTTTAAGTGTCTTGGACACTCTGAGAACTCCAGTAAGCATTCTAACACAAGCACTCTAACATCAGCGGCTGTCTCGGTGTAGATCTAGAAGCTACAAAAGACATTTTTTAAGCAAAATTACCACGCCCCAATCAGAAAGCGAGAGCAGCACTACATGGAAGCTAAATTCTGCACTTTTCCGAGACACCGTTCTTGAGCGACTCTTCCCAGGAGGGACGGCTACAACTTCACCGCACACAAGCACAGACGCGGTGCTTACGCCGCGGCCGAAGCCGCTGGCGAGCGCCTGCCCACCTCGTGTCCTGTTTCTCGCGGGGGAAACGCTTTTTAGGATTTCCCGGGCTTTCCGGTCCCGGCACCCCAATCGGGAGCCTGTACCCGAGGCGGTCCCCAGTCCCGGGTTCGCACCCTAAGGAGGGCGGTGGGCTCTCCACGCCGGGGCTGCCCGGGCCATCTTGGGTCGGGATGGCAGCGGCCACATGGTCACCGCTCCCTCCGCGGGCCCGGCTCCTGCGGCCCCGCCAGGTGGGCGCGGGCGCTCAGCCCCGG
>VWYP01014861.1:37951-48023 GCA_013400435.1 Pycnonotus jocosus | reverse complement strand
CTGGCGCGGGGCGCAGGCGCGGGGGGCGGTGCCACGCACGGCGCGCGACATGTCAGCGCGCCGGGCCGCAAAATGGCGGCACGCGGCAGTGATGCTCAGGGGCCACGGGGTCCCTCCGCACCCGCGTCTCTGCGGCACCCCAGGCGAGACGGGGCCCGGCACCAGCCTTCTCCACAAGGGCGCGGCTGCTGGCCGCTGCACCCCGCTTCGTTCCTGGGGCGCCTGAGGGCGGTGGCTGTGTTGGCTCTCAGGGCGGCGGGCCGGGTTCGGGGCGGTTCCCACGGTGCTTCAGGCCTGGAGGGGCCTCCGGGGCCTCTGCCCGGCCGGCTGCACCTTCCCCGGGAGACCGCAGGTGGGCGCCTGGCATTCCCCATGGCCCGGCCGCGGAGAGGCTTTCCTGGGTCGGCTGGAGCGGGCACGGACGCGCTGTTTCGGGCGCAGCCCTCGCCTTGTCAGGAATTTAGACTCCATTGTTCGTATGCGCAGTTAAACCCACCTTGACGGGTATGCGTGGTGTAACGCACAGCGGGTTTGGTTCTGGGGGCTGTTTTGATGCACTGAGTCTGCCTCGGGAGGGGCCTTTGGCGTGGCCGTTGAGTCTCACCTGAGCAGACATCCCAGGGAAGGATGTTCAGGACTGAAGTGAATGCTCTGTGCCGCTTCAGGGAAACAGTTGCCAGCTATATGCTTAAGGCTGTGTTCGGGATAAAGTTCCTCCAGTTCCGATGTTCGGTTGTAGGTTGGTGATTGCCTTCTCTAATTGAGAAACTTTAGTTAAGGTTATCAATGAGCCGAGTGATCCAGGCTTTTAGGGTGTGGTGAGGGTGAAGAAGGGTGGTTTGTTGGTGTGTGTCATATCTCAGTCAGGAGAGCTGACTGAGATATAATCTGCTGTGATTATGACATTTGTTGTCAAATTCTCAGTGGCAGTCATAGATTTCACTTTCTATGCCTTAATTGTTGGTGGTTATAACTTGCTGCTTACCTGTGGGAGTAAAAACAGGAGTAAAACTTTAGGAGTACTGTAAACAATACTGGTTCGGAAACAGTGTTAAATTTGAGATTAAGGTAGTGTTTACAGAGTACTTAAGCAAGTCCTTGCTTTTTGAACTGAGTTATTTTCATCCGTCAATTTCCTTTTTTTTTTTTTTTCCTTTGTAATGTGAACAGATTTAGTAAAGGGTGTTTTAGTTGGATATATGGCAATATATAAAGAGATCAGTTGATAGCTTTTAATTTGAAATAGTGGAGCTCATCAATATTCTGCCATATTGGGTGTATCTTTGTATTTAAGTACTGGTGTGATTTTCTAAATGGATTCTGCCAGTCAACATGCAGTAAATGGTTTGTTGTGGTTAATACTTCCTTTGGAAATCTCACGTCAGGCTTTTTTCTTTTTTTTCTTTTTTTTCTTTTTTTTGTTATTCCTACACTACTCAAACTCCCAACAAAATAGTTGTTACACTGTGTGCAGCAGGCAGTCCTTTGATCCTTATCGCTTTTAATTTACAGTTTCTTTTTATTGGTAGAGTTCAACTGTATCAGTGTGTACATATATGTGTGTACAGACAATATTATATATAGTGTATATATATTAGTTAACGGAGGTGACTGAGGCCAAGCAATTGAGGCCAAAGTGACTTGAGGTGAAGTTACTTGGACTTGCTTGGTTTCCTCTGTTACAAAGTGCAGTTATCTGAATAGAACTGCTTAAAAATGAAGTTTGATCTTGGCTAGATCTGCCAACTAGACACAGTAATAGAGGTGTGAGAGCCTGGTAAAGAAGTCTCTATCACCAGCCTGCTGACAGGAAGTTAGGGCAGTGATGATAGCAACAACGGTTAGTATTAGTATTGAAATATGTCACCTCATGAAGCTTCTTTTAGAGAGCTATAAAGCTGCAACACTTGGAATGACATGGTTATGCTTATTACAATATGGAAAGATTAAATATCAAGTATGCAGCTTTGTTAATTGCCTTTTTAACAGCTGTGATTTTAGTGAGTTTCATGACTCGCAGTTGAAAATTTTACACTAAATTAAAAAAGACTGGAAATTTTGCAATCTTGCACTGCATGTTGCTCTTTGTGTAATCACCTCTCTGTACCTCTTCATTTTTTCATACATCTTATTCTGAAAATTTTCTTGAGGGTTAGGGAAGTTGAGATAAATGAAAGTTAGTTATTTCTTTAAATTATCTTTTAGTTGGCTTGAGAACCGATCAGTGATTCTGTATGTAATCTACAGGTGTATATCACAGATTGATTGAAATAATTGGAATTTCTCTGTTCTTATTGTTTAATAATAGTACACCAGAAACTCAAGAAATTGCGTCTTAAAAATCTGAGCAAAGCTGGATCCAGAACGTCTTCTCACAATCAACCAAGTAATGTGATGCATAAAACAGAGATGGTGATCTGGTGACTGGCAAAAGAAAGAGTAAGTAACTGCACTTCCTAGAGAAGGCTCCAGACTGCCAGCTTGTGGTGAATGTAGCAGCACTGGTATGGTAGTAGTCTAAAGAAAAATATCATTCCATAAAGGTTGCAGTCTAAGGTGTAAGTATGTGAAAGAACATAGTCATTTAGGAAGACAGACAATTAGGAAAATCTGCAAGTCATCCTGACAGGAAGAACCCAAAACTTCCGTTATTTAACTTCAGAAGAGTAATTTTTTTTTCTTTGATTTTTCCTCCATTTTTGCATTTATTATCTTGTTATCTGTTTCAGATATTGTGAATAAACATCTTTATTTGCATGGTTAACTGAACCTGACATGAATTAAAAGTGATATGATATTAAATGGATATAAACAAGTAATTTCTTACTCCAGTCCCTGGAGCAAACTGCAAGTGTTTGGCTCCCCATCATGTTTTGTAGACTAGCAGAAATCTAGGAGACCACACTTCCAAATAAGTTGTTTGCGTTCTCTGAAGAATAGGTATTACAGGTTCAGAGAAGAAAGAAACATCACTTATGTAGCTGTAAGTAACTATCTCTCTGTCATTCTCAGTACTGAGGGGTACCTTGAACTAGGAAGGCTCTCAGGGAGGCTATAGCAAGAGCCTAAGATTAGTTGGAAACTAAATTAAATTCTCACATCCCATCCTACTGTGATAGAACTTAAAATATGCCTTAAATACACCTATTTCAATGTTATGTTATTAGCCAAATGTAGATGTTTAGTACTGCAAGACAGAGTTTTGTGTTGTGGTCCCAGGGTCTCTCCAGTCACTGGGCTATTCATCTTAATCTAGTTTTATTGCTTCTTTCATTCCATTTCTTTCTTGGTAGTGAATATTGATACTGCAGTGATAAATTGATGTAGTTCTGTCTTTTTTGCATTTGTATACGTTTGGAAACACTAAACATTGATAATAACAGTGTAGTTAGTAGTATTGATACTTTGTTACTTTGTTTTAGCAAAATTACTTTGTTTTAGGAAAATTGAGTAGTTAATATTTATCTCCAAACCTGATCTGGTAACCTTATTTTCACTCAAACCTTTGGCTTCACATCTAGTAACTTCTGCATCAGAGATGCATTTTCCATATGAAGTCATGAAGAATAAAACTACATCAAGAGATAACATTTCTTAAATAAAGCACAAAGAATTGCAGATTTTTGTATACACTGAGGTAAAAGAACTTGTAACATAGGAAAGCACTTATATTTAGCATGCATACTCATTTATTTCAGTGGATACTTGGCTCTGCACATCAGATCCAAGGTGTCAAGGTGGGTACTCAGGAAATAAGAAATGAGCAATCACATAGTAGTTAGGAGTAAACATTCACTGCTAAAACCATGGTGCCCTTGTGCATTTATATTAAATTACATCATTTGTTACAAATACAACTGTTTCATCTCTATCATTCTTAACTCTGTAGCACGTCAGAGGTGTATGTCACTGCACATAATAGCATGTTGACAGGATTTACTCATACTTGCCCTTTATGAGTGAGCATGGTGCTGGAGTATGTCTTTCAGGAGTGGTCAGTTTGAAGTTCCTATTCTAGCATTTTTATTTGGCCTGTGGAGATTTTGTCTACATTAGGAAGCCATCAGTATCAGAACTGATTTACATATACATGAGTTTGGAAGTTCTCTTTGTTAGACAGCATCAGGCCTTGGCTGAGGCAGTAGCAAGTCTGGGACAAAGAAAGTTGTGTAGGGCTCATTACTACTTGTTAAATGATACATACAAGTTGGGTTTCTCTGAACAAGGGAAGCTGCAGGCCATGTCAGTTGCTCTTGGTGGTTCAGGCATTTTTGTGGATGTTGTGTGTTGTGTCTTATTTCTGGCTTATTTTTCACTTTATTTTTCCTTCCCAGATTTTGATGTTACCTTCTTGTTATCTTTCTCCGTATAAACAAGGAGGCAAGATTTTAATTCTGTATGAGCTCATCTATTTTTGGATTTCTTCTGTGACAAATGACTAGGGATTCTAACAGTCGAACTTCCTCCATTGCAAACCATCTTAATCATCTGCAGACCAGGTTTGTCCTCTTGAATGAATGAGGAAGAGATAGTAAAGTAATTAAGATTGGATTTGGGTCTCATTGCTAATTAAATTTTAACTTAATTATGCTAAGGCTGGAGTATTAACTCATTGTAAACATTGGAGATTGTTTCTTAGAGATACATGTTTGTGTGTGGGCTAACTAGGAAAAGAACTTCCCTCAGAACTTATACCTCATCTCATATTATATTTGCAAGTTTTTAAACTGGCACCAGGGGAATTGAGAATAGGGAAGTCACTCTAAGGGTTTCAATAAATAAAATAAACTTTATGTATAATTAAAATTTATGAAGGCAGTGAGCATCTTGTCTTTGCCTGGATGAATACTGTGTAGAGAATCCTTTCCAGTGTAGAGGAAAGGATCAGGAAGTAGGAAAGGGAGACAGTAACAATGTATTTGCATGATATTGTTTACATGGGTGTGCTATCTTAAGAAGTTACTTCATTTATCAGAAACTTGGGTATCTTCTGAAATCCGAACCTGATCAGGAGAACCACCACAGAAACTAAAAGAAATCATATTTCTCAAAAATCATTGTGTATCAGATATAGGTATGGAACATACTTTGTTTTCTCATTGCTATGGTTGCATTTGGCAAAACTTTTTAGTTCAAATAGGTCCCTTTTTTCATGTTAACTTTCTATGAATTCTGTCTTATATCTGCTACTGAGGTTTCCTCAGTGTGTCTTGCAAAAAAAAGTCAAAATCCCATGTAGTTTGTTTAGCCATGCTGTTTTGTAATTTTGCTGTGCAAGTATGATATTTTTAGAACATTTTGCATAGCAATTACTTTTTTGTTTTTTGATTCCTACCCATTACCACTGACATTCTGTCTTTGCCCATAAGTTGGCTCAGTTAGTTATGCTGTGTGAATTGACAGACGCTCCAATTCTAAACATGCAGCTGCTTTTGTGAGCTAAACTAATGATGGTTAATAACTGGAGATGCTGAAGGGGCACTCCCAAATCCTAGATTTACTTTACTGCTGCTCTCTTGTGCTGGTAATCATTTTCATCTAATCATGCAGAGAGGCACTCCTGGAAGCTAAGCAGGTAATTGGTGACTTGTTTATGAAGGGGTTGTTCTGATGGCAGTTATGCTGTGGCAGGAATAGCTTCCCACAAAGACCTTTACAGGGGGAGTTACTATGCAGAACATAATAAAGGTGCCAAACTGTAAACACTAGGAGTTGAATAATTAATACCAAAGAGACAATGACAGAAGAAAAGGGGAATATTATTCTCTTGATTATGGCTCTGTCTACTCTTTTGGAATCAGCAATATCATTATACATGAGAGTGCCAATAACTCTGTTCCAAAGGTTTGTTCTTGATAAAATAGTCTTTAAAATAGTAGATGGTAGTTTTGCTGTTTGGCAGACCTACAGGCCGGTACATGGGCAAGCTCTGTGCTTGTGCTACAGCATGTTGTAGTTTGAGTGTGGTTTTGTGTTTCTTATTATTGAAGCATAGTTTACATATGTTTTCATGCATCTCCTAATTGTGGAGTTTGGTTTTGCATCTTTGCAGTGTCCAGAGGAGTGAGCTCAATCCTCACCTTCCACAATGCAACAGTTATGAGCACGTATTGTAGAGACCATCTTAAAACTGCAAAATCCTAAAGGTATATGATGTTAAATGATTCAAGATAGTGGATAAGTAAAGCAGGCAGTAGGTTTCCTTGTCAATTGTGTGTCTCAGCAAAGCACTTGGTGTATCTCTCTGTCAGCAAGTGACAGGATACATACCTCTTCTTGCGGTAGGTGACCGCAAGCAGCAGTTCCAACAAATGCTTAAATGGAAATGGGGTAAAGGCCTTTGCATAGCAGCTTTACTACTTGAAGACCACTCTGTCAAATGATCTTCAAGCTTATCTATAGATAACATTCCATAGGACTGCTTAGCAGATGCAGCTCACAGAGGTATTTCTTAGCAAGCACCCTGATCAAGTGTGACTTCTGGTGGAGCTCTGATGATAAAAGGTCTCTGGACCTTCATCAGTACCATAAAAGGCACTGACACAGCTCCTGGTCTGTTTTTAAGCTTGTGTTTTGGTGAAGAGTGTTCATTTTGATCGACATGAACTGTTCTGAACGTTCAGACTAAATGGTCTTACCAATTTATTAACAAAGAACCATTTTGTCTATGAGAATGAGAAAGGTGGTACATGCAGGAAGTAGGAGTTACTGAGGCTGTAAGAAACAAAAAATCCTTGATTCCATAGCAGTTGGTGAACATTATGTACCCCAATATTATTTAATTTTTATTCCCCCTTTTGTCATAATACAGCTAAAACTTCCAGGATCCAATGAGAAGGAAAATCCAGACAATTTTTCCTAACTAGAGAATAAGGAATATATTCAGTAAACAAGTAGGAGTAAAATGGACCAACACTTCTCATATACTTGAAGACAAAAATTCGATCTTCATTCTGGAATGGTCATCTAGGACTTTGGACCGTATATCCCACTCAGTCTAGTATGACGTACCAGTCTTTGTGACAAGGTATCAATGATAAATAGGAGATGGATCAGTGACGTGTATTTTTCTGTAAATACAAATATTTGCAAAGGTGACCCAGAGGATGCAGAGTGATCCTCCACCCCACAGACTGAAACAGCTGAAATTTTGTCAGCACACTGCTGTAATATATCTATTGATAAGGTTGCAGTGTATTTTCCACAGTGAATGCTGTTCTGGCTTCTGTGAGGTTTGAGAACAACCTTTCTTTTGTGAACTTGCAAAGTCATGCCAACGAGCATGCCACTTACAGTGCCACTTACAATGACTGATGAAGTTATGTAAAAGGATTCCCATGTAGGATGAGAGGACATGGTAATGTTGTATCTCATAGATGCGTGTGAAGGTGTCAATTGTATTATGGAGAAACCAAACTTGAAAACTGCTGGTGATACGTTACCTTGAGGCATCATACAGAAGTATCTCATGCAAGGTTAGGCATATTTGTCATCATGATAGGAAGAAGATGCACGCTTGTATGTTATGGCAGTCCAAAACCTTTCTGGAAATGCAGATTCTTGCAGGTTCTAAGGTAGGTGTGGGGTGATTCCGATTCTTTCTTGTCCCTTCACCAGCTAGCTGTCCAGGCCAGGAGAGGGATACAAAGTTGCATCCAAAGTAGGTCAGTACCCCTGCCAGTATTTAGTGCTGCAGTGACGCTTGAGTTGACTTTTACTAATCTGTGAAACAAAGGTGATACACTTTAGAAACATAGAAATGTGTCTCATGAAGTTTGATTCTAACAGAAAATACAGGAGGATGCCGAGGGAGATAAAAAGTGACTGTATTTCTTTATGTGATCTTTCTTGCAGTGACTCTGTTGAGAATTTGACAGCTAGTGGAGGTGAAAGCTGGTAGGCAGAAGATCCTTCTTCTGTGAAGTTTTCAATGCAGAGTGAGTCAGTATTGGCAACTTGGTTAACATTTTGATGCTGCCAGGTAGAGGTGTGAGGATGCTGAAGGACTGGAACTGAAGCCCCTTGCACATGTTGAACTGGTGTGAAAAAAAAACGTAGTGAGGGGTCTGTTGCCATCAAACTATGGATCAGAAGGCTTCTTACTTTTGGCTTGAAATTGAACTGCATGCTAGTAGAATTGTATTCTTTTGAGTAACCGTGTCTCACTTGTGAAGTGGAAAAGACAAAGGTAACAGATCTTTAAGGTTATAGGGACATATACTGAGGACTGGTCAAATGCCCCAGACAATGCTACATACTGTTCTATTTTGAAATACATGGGCTAATGTACTAGTACATAAAATGGAGATGTTGAGCATCCTGCTCTGGTAGCCTGTCATAAGCTCAATGAGAAATTATTTCTAAGTCTAAGATTCCTAATGCAGAGCTTTTTGTTGAGCATGTCCTGGTCTTTGTGTCGTTGCTCTGAAATACCATATGAAGGACTGACATGAGCTCTGTGTCCTAGCCTGTATGGTCCAGAGGGAAAACTCCCCATACCACCTTCTTACTGAAAGTAATTGGGAGAATTAGAAGCATGAGTTTAAATTACAAAAAAGTGGTCAAATGGTGCAAATAACAATAAGGAATACCACATTACTAAAAGGATGTCCGGGGACTATGGAATGTTGTAGCATTCTGCACCTGGCAGAAAAAAAGAAACTGGAAAAAAGCCAGACTTGCTGTGTGTTAGACACATTAGAATGTGGACACCATCAAGGTTTCTATGGAAAACTTGTCTCCACTTAAAAAGTATTTGTACAGCTGCACAGCAGATAGACATATTAATTTCCCTTAAAAGATAAACCAATGTATTTCCTTATCATAATATTATTAGGTTTTTGCCATTATTTCTATTCATTTTTATACTCTGCACACTAATGTCCATGATATACTATGATGCTCCCTCTTTAATACCTTTCTATCACGGGCTGAGTTCCAGTGCAACAACACTAACTTATATCAGCACATTGTAAGACTTCTGAGCCTGATGGCAGGATCACTAACCCAATTTACCTGGAGAGTAGTTCCTCGTAGGCAAGTACAAATGACCAGATGCCTCCATAGTTCATACAAACGTTCTTATATTGGAAGTTGAAGGTAATTATCTATCTGAGCCTAAGGATCTATTACCTACACTGAGTGGACTGCATAAGTGTTAGCTGCTTTAATAGCTTGTGTTTTGTTCAGAGATCAGTGTACTAAATGGCCCCTGATGAAGAAAAAAGAATTTGAAAAGTACTTTTCCTATTCTACAAGATTTCCATAGCCTAGTTGCTTAAAATCTCTGGACCTTAATTAACTTCCTACAAGTAATAACAGGTGTATCTATTTCTGATTCCCTAGTCATATATTTGTTGTAGGACTGGGTTTTGAGGCAAGGAAACATCTGACTGCTAGAGAAGACATAAAAATGAATTAGTAAGTTGTTTTGCAGCAGTTTAGCTGAGTGGATGCTAAATACTGATGGGTAAAGAGAATCACATCTACTCTCAATCACTTGCTTTTTAC
The DNA here is from genome assembly GCA_013400435.1 of Pycnonotus jocosus. Lineage (NCBI taxonomy): Eukaryota > Metazoa > Chordata > Aves > Passeriformes > Pycnonotidae > Pycnonotus > Pycnonotus jocosus. Next base: position 38,513 of record VWYP01014861.1, on the reverse strand, counting down.
TGTATTCAGGACTTGTCCTGGATGATTGGCACAGGCAAGTGTGTTAAGCTGGGTCATCTAAACGTTGTTTTTTAAGGATGTGGGTGCAGCTGCCCTGCAGAAATATATTGCAGCAAAATCCTCCAGTTCTCGAATATGGCTGCAAAGGCTGTCTAAAAATAATACCTAACAAAGGGTGTCCTTCGCAGGGGGAGCCAAAAATAACCTTCTTTTTCTCTGTCAAAATGTAAGGCTATTATCAGTTAGTCAACAAGCAGCAGCTTGACCCAGAGACCACGAAAGAGCTGACTTTCAAGCACATTTTCTATGTAAGGAATCTTGAGTTTGGACTTCCCCCGCAAAGAGATAATAAATACCACTCGCTTCAACTTTTGAGCATCGGTTTTGTAACGAGCCTCGTCCCGCTTCCGTCCGTTCCGTGGCCCCCGCGCTGCGCCGTTCGACTGTTCTACCAGGGGCGCGCGGGGCGGGTTCGGGCTCGGGCCCGGCCGGTCCGGACGGGAGTGCGGCGGTTGCGGGGCCAGCGCGTTCCCGCCCCGAGCGCGGCCGGTGCCGGCCCCGG
>VWYP01014861.1:0-37028 GCA_013400435.1 Pycnonotus jocosus | reverse complement strand
GAAGCGGCGGGTGGTGTCCGCCCCGTATGCGTGTAAGCACTGTTTGCATGCCGTCCCTCATTGTCTAGGACTAAAGAGCATTCCTGTGTCTTTTTTTAATGGTCTACATGAAAATGCCATTGAGAAAGGAATTCCCTAGTCCATTGAGCAGGGGATCCAGGGACCAAAAACAGTTTATCTGAAGAAAAGGAAGATAACTAGGGCAGGGATTGTAATTTAGAAGTATATGGTACTGTACTTTTCGTGTTGGTTTTATCTATCCCACACCTTCCTTGATAAATAGTTTTTTTTCTGGGGTTGTGGGGTTTTTTTGGTTGGGTTTTTTTTTTGGGGGGGGGGGTTGTTTTTTGTTTTGTTTTGTTTTTGCCTCGTACCGTGTATTCCACAGAAACAGCTGTCTCCGTGTACTATTATGGTGAGGAAAAACTGCTGGTGATTTCCTTCCCAAGTAGCTGATGCAATTCTAGGAGATGAGAGCTGTGGATAACTTTCTTGGTTTATATCCACAGTCTTTGAGGGCAGGATGGTGCTAACAGAAGTGCATTAAAATAATTTTGTGTGCGGTTAGTGCAGTATCCTTGTGAGCCTTGAATGGAAACTTGTCTTAGTTTACTCTTCAAATTTAGGTCTTGGTCCTCATTTCTGTCAATCCACAGGATACTGGGAAAGTGGGGATGAGGGGCGGAGAGAGAAATGCTAGCTGATAATTGCCTAGGAAGAGCAAAGCAATTGTAGGTCATGAATTTGCTATGCAGAACTCTGGTCTTCATAAGGAGTGTTTATAGCACATTTGCAAACAGAAGGATTTTGGAGAAACAAAATACTGCTTTGGCCTCTGGGGCATTTAAGTTATTCATGCTAAATTTGCATGAAATTCGGCCTAAATACTACCAGTTTCGTTTCTGTGTGTATTACATTGTATTTGTAGGGTATCCATTCTGTGTTTGAGACTGTGACTTCCTGCCTAAGTCAGCTGTAGTCACTGTTGAGTGTTACAGTATACTTAGATGTTAGCTCAGTAATTTTTTTTAATCAGTCTGGTTCATACAGTTCATTTGACTTTTGCAACAGCTGTCCTGAATCTTTAAGCAAGGTGAAAGATCTTGTGCTTTTGAGTATTTTCTTCCTATTTTTAATGCATACCTGAAGCCATACTCGAGAATCTTAGAAACAGAGGGGTGTGGAGAGCTTGGAAACATAGCATTAATGTGTTTTTCTGTGGTGCTGGGCTAAGGTAATGTGGGCAAGTTACACATGTTTTTGATTTCTGAAGGTCACCTCTCATCCTTCCCTCTGTATTTTTTCCAAACCAGTCTCTATCCTCAGGAGCCACTATGAACAGATACACAACCAGCTAAAATGTAGGAAGGGTCATTTAAAGTACCGAAACAGACTTTTACATCTAGACAGAATCAAAATGCAGTTATATGATGTAAGCATGCTGTAAACTGTGTTTCTTGATTGATGAGTAAATTGAGTCCATTCTGATCTGTAATAAGTTGCTGTACATTGACACATCAGTGTGTTTTAGCTGAAGAATCCATCATTACTTGTTCTCAATAACAGAAATCAGGGTCTCGTATTACCTTTGAGTCTCTGAATTACAAAATGTGTGTTGAAACTGGGAACTAACTTTGAATTTTGGTTAAATTACTGGTATGTTTTTGGTTTTAGTTGTTGGACCTTCTTTGCAGTATTAGTTGCTTAAACTGTGTTCTGCAGTTAAGAAACTAGTATGATTGAATCCTGTGTTGTTTTACAGAATTTAATTATTAAATTCTTCTTCCAAAGTTTTTCAAAGAGGTGGAGCCTTTTATATTCTTTGTTGTTTATAAAGAGCGGATCAGAGATCCGTCATGATTAAACACTGGCTGTTGTCTGGCTATATGGTATAGAAACTAGTAATAAGGGTTAAGAGTTAGTTGTGTAAAAGTCAGATCTATGAGAAGCACAGTTTTCACATGAATAATAAAACTAGCTTAGATTATGAAAGCAGAGTCTGTTTGTGAGAGCAGACAGATCAGAGCCTTTCGGGAGCTAATCTTAGGGTTAGTTGCCGAAATGATCCAATCTTCCTGTCAGAAGAGTTCCTTCAGCACTTTGAGGCCTTTAGACATTGGCATCAGAGGCTTAAGCAAAAGGCAAGCAGCATTGCTGTTTTCTTCTCGAAATAATGTGCTGGTCTTTCACAGTGGTTGTGTGTTGATGTCTCTATTTCTCTGCTATTTTGGCAATACATGCTGACACTAGTTGTGTTATAGTGAGCAGCCCTGACTCAAAATGCAAAGTTGAAATGGTGAGGACCTAATAATACTTTAGGCAGTGATTAAAGATCAAGGGGTTTTTATGTAGCTGAGGTCGAATGGTGCTATTTGGTAATGATTTATTGAGAAGAAGGAAGGAGTGGAATAGAATTTTAAACTTGACAATTTCAGTCAGGTTTGTAATATTTTCAACCCTTATAGCAGGAAAACCCCACCCAAGGTGAAGATGTCAAAAGGCATGAGGATATATGGAAGCTTTTAACTTAGAAATTTTGTGACCAAAATGCGTGCTCATCCTAGTCATGGGTCTTTGGAGCGAGGGAGACAAAGCTATCTTTTTATACATTATGTGATCTTTTTGCAGTGGGTCGTAAACTTAAAAATTGCTTTAAAGAGCTTGGGACTGGATTTATAAACAGGGAGATTTTTGTATCGGCAGTTGATTTGAGAACAACTTCTGAAGAATCTGTTGAAGGAGAAGGGTGTGTGTACATGCATACTTATAAAAGCAGGGAACATGTTTTGGCCCTAAGTCAAATCTGCTTTACAGGTGGAATATTTACTGGTTGCAGTCCATACTGCACCATATTGGGCACCGCGAGTTCTGTCACGTTCTTGTCGTGTTTTGAAGAATAATGGGCTCACTAAGGATTGAGGAAAGTAAAAAAAGTATAGAGCTGTCAAACTGCCCACTTGCCAAATGTGGAAGTATGTGTGCTTTTCTAGCTTTTAAATATAGCTGTAGTAATTGAGTTGATAATGTGAGTGTTTGAAATTACACTGGAAGAATTTCAACGAAAACTTGTTTTTCTTTCACGATTGCATTAGTTCTTTTGAAAAGAGGTCTACAGGACATAATCTGTAGCTGTTGCAAAAATTTTCGAACTGCAGGCACACCAAAGGTGTAAAGAAGTATTGTATTAAAGGTTTTCTTACAAGGTAACAAACACAATTTTTTTAATCTATGACACTTCTGAAATGCTTTTGTTCTCATGCAGTGGTCTTGTCAACAGTCCTTCTAGAGGGATTCTAGCAAGGATTTTGTATAGCTGTGTTTTCTCAGGGAAGCTGTTATTTAGAAGATCTATTGATCTTTAGGTTAAACTTGTACAAAACTGAGTCTTGTTGAGTAAGAATGTCAGGCTTTTGGTTTTGTTTACTTGTAGTTAAATATATGCATGGGGGCTGTAGAACTGGAGGGGTTTTCTTCCTTACTACAGTAAAACTACTAATATTTTAATAGGATTGTTGGAGTTCATAGTATTAACTGTTGCTCTAATTTTAGGTAAACATTACCAAATGAGGAGGAAAGGAAGATGCCATCGAGTATCGGCAGCAAGGCATTCTTCTTCCCCATGCAGTATTAAGCACTCCCCGACACGGGAAACCTTGACATACGCTCAAGCTCAAAGGATGGTTGAAATAGAAATTGAAGGTCGCCTGCATAGGATCAGTATCTTTGATCCTTTAGAAATTATATTAGAAGATGATCTTACTGCCCAGGAAATGAGTGAATGCAACAGCAATAAAGAAAATAGTGAAAGACCACCAGTTTGTCTAAGAAGCAAACGCCATAAAAATAACAAAGTAAAAAAGAAAAATGAAGCTCTTCCGAGCTCCCATGGTATACCCGCTACAACAGCTCCTCTTCCAGAACCAAAAGTACGGATTGTTGAGTACAGTCCCCCTTCAGCTCCTCGGAGACCTCCAGTTTATTACAAATTCATTGAGAAGTCAGCAGAGGAACTTGATAACGAAGTTGAGTATGACATGGATGAGGAAGATTATGCATGGTTAGAGTTGATAAATGATAAGCGGAAGAGTGATGGAGTGTCAGTTGTTTCTCAAAATATGTTTGAATTCCTTATGGATAGGTTTGAAAAAGAGTCTTATTGTGAGAACCAAAAACAGGGTGATCATCAGTCTTTAATTGATGAAGATGCAGTGTGTTGTATATGCATGGATGGTGAATGTCAGAACAGCAATGTGATCCTGTTTTGTGATATGTGTAATTTAGCAGTGCATCAGGAATGCTATGGGGTGCCATATATACCTGAGGGCCAGTGGCTCTGCAGACACTGTTTGCAGTCCCGCTCTCGGCCTGTAGACTGTGTGCTGTGCCCAAACAAGGGAGGTGCCTTTAAAAAGACAGATGATGATCGTTGGGGACACGTGGTATGTGCTCTGTGGATTCCAGAAGTTGGATTTGCCAATACGGTTTTTATTGAGCCAATTGATGGTGTCAGGAACATTCCCCCAGCCAGATGGAAGTTAACATGCTACCTCTGTAAACAGAAAGGTGTTGGTGCCTGCATCCAGTGCCACAAAGCAAACTGCTATACTGCATTCCATGTGACATGTGCTCAAAAGGCTGGTCTGTATATGAAAATGGAACCTGTGAAAGAACTGACTGGCAGTGGAACAACGTTCTCTGTGAAAAAAACTGCCTATTGCGATGTACATACTCCACCAGGTTGCACACGGAGACCGCTCAATATTTATGGAGAAGCTGAAATCAAAAACGGTGTTTGTAGAAAGGAGGGATCAGTCAGAACTGCTAGGTCTACATCAAAAATCAGAAAAAAGACAAAAAAAGCCAAGAAAACAGTGGTTGAACCCTGTACAGTTATGCCAACAGTATCTGCTCCTTATATCCCCCCCCAGAGGTAAGCAAACCAACAAAATGTGAGAGACCTTTATTATCTATTTAACTTCAAACAGGTGCTTTTAGATGCCATCTTGAAGTTTGTGTACATTTTTTACATAATTTCTTTAAAGGCTTTTTTCAGAGAATTACTATTAATTATGTACATTGCACTTCCGTGGAGTTGCATTAAAAGTGCAGTAACTTCCTCAGGGAAATTGTTAACTGATCAAGTGATCTGTCTTGTCCTCAGAATATTTGGTTTGGGGTTTTTTTGTCAGGCTAAGTTGCGTTCACTTGTCATTCACTGTACTTGTAAGAATTAACCACTGAGTTCAGAATAGTAGATGCGTTGATCTTCATATCGAAGAAAAAAAGCCAAGCTCGAAGCTAACTTGATTTGTAATTTTGGATTCTGGGCTTCTTTTTCTAATTTTAAGAGAACCAAAATGAAAATTACAGTTGTGTATGTAAGTTTTGAATCTTGTGCATCTCACATAAATTAAGAATAAACTTGTAGTGTAAGATCTGTGTAAGTTTTACCAAAGAACCTTCAAGGAAGTGTTTTCCTTGTGTGGCCGAATAACTTCTCTGGAGGTGTTTCTGAAATTTTTATTTGTATGTTTACAACACCAATATATTTGAGCTAAATATATTTGAATTAAATTCTTACTAATTTAAGAGCAGTAGTTGGGAAAGTTTCTCAAACAGTTCCATGTGCAGGCTCATTTCCTATACTGTGACTGGAACAGAAGTGGGGGGGCTTTTAAAATAAAATGATACCTTTTAAATAGCTGACTCACAAGTCTCAGGTAGTGAGCAATTAAAGCTGGTTAAATTAATCTAGATAAATAATGTTTAGAGACTGCATTTCTTTCCTGTAATAAGTTTTGTTAATGTAAGAAGCCACTCATTGACTGACTTTGACAAACAGCCTTCAGCTTCCGTGCGGTGTTTACAAACATCAGATTGATTGCTCTGTTCTCTCTTAGGATTGGCCTGGTAAAATGGTATTTTTGTTTAGTGATGCACTGCAGAAAAACTTTAGTTGATGGTAGGCAACTAATATTGCTATTTAAACAGGAACTACTGTCCATGGAAGGGGGAAGTTGGTGTAAAATAATTCGGCTTTGTCTTAATTAGGGCAAGCCCAATTGGTAATGTTGTGTGTTTTTGTTTGGCCTTTTTTTAAGACAGTGTAAGAAAGAACATGAACCAGGAGCTGACAATCAATTAGAAAGTATGTTATCAGTTGTGCCTCTGACAGTTCATTTCATTGACAACTTTTAAAAAAGCCAGATTCTAAAAAGATGCTATTGTCAGATGGCTTTTTTTAAAATAGTCATTAGATGCCGGGAGCAAAAATACAAAGATGTTTTCTTCTTTCTTTTCTTCACGTTAATGATTGAATTTCTTTTCAAGACTGCAGCTTTCTTGTATTTATGCTTCTCCTCATATTTCTAGAAACAAGTAGAGTTCTTATACTTTTTATCAGAAGTGTAAAAAATGTTCACAGTTTAAAGGTATTTTAAAATTGGGCTTTATTATAAATTGCTTTTCTTTGGCTGAGGGAGACCCTTGCTTAAGTACTCTTTGTAACGTGAACATGTTCAGTCCTAGAAAACTGTTCCCTGAATTAAAAGTGAAACAGGAATGGGCATATTAAAAGGAAAAATGATTACTCTGCAGATGCAAATCTCTAGTTTTAGAACCAGTTGTCTGTACTTTTCTTTGGCTGTTCTTCGTTATTATTTTTCTGTTTAGGAAACATTCCTACTTCCTGTAGGAATTAAGTACATACCCACAAAGTATTTAACAATTATTTGGATCATTTCACAGTAGTCTTCATTTAAAGTATTCTTTTTCTCTAATCTGTTTTTTTTAAGTACTTTTTTTTTTCCCTTGGAGCTGAAGCATGATTTTTCTGAGGTCTTGAGGAAGAGCAGTTAAGCTATTTAAGTTAGAAGAGAATAAATATATATACTCAGTGTTTAAACACTAGTGCTTTTTTACCTGAAGAATTTGATTTTAGTATGTTTTCAACATCTCTGGTAATTGAGGCACACGTGGAGATGCTTGGTTTGGATTGCTTTCTTAGTATGTGGACTGTAGGCCTCCTTGGCATATTGCTGGCTCTTCAGAGCTGGTAGTTGGGAATGTACAAATATGAAGATCATAGTGAGGAGGAAAGTACATGCTGGATGCAGCCCCTGGGTACATCTGGTGAGGCTTGAGGAGAACCATCGTGCAATTTTTTTCAGTTTAAGGAGAAGGATTTGTATCCTTTTCTGGATAGTGAGAGCATATGAACGACTGAGCATTTTAGTAACACAGTTTTTAATAATTCTGTTTTCTGAAATAATTTTCTTAAAGGTCAGGATGTTTTAAAAACACTGGGTGTGGAACAGCATACTTCATAATTTCTACACAACTTTTGTAGCTTATTAATTTCTGGATCAGCTTCCCTTAGGTCAGATTTCTGTGCTATTGCCTTGAATGACTTCAATCAGAATTTCTTACACAGATGTCATACTCTAAGCCTTTTTTTCTGTTAAATTTATAGATAGTGTTGTTATCTAAGTCGTTTATAATCTAATTATATGACCTTTTATCTGTGAGCTACTGATTTAGGGGTGCAGATCAGAAGTTGCTAACCACTGATCCATTGATGGTAGGAGATAAATGCTTACCTCCCCTGACTATTTTTTTTTCCTGTAATTTATTTTTAATGCTGGGCCTGTATGTGTTCTGTTGCCTGGGTATTTTGGAAAGTCTATACCTAAGTATCTAATTCCAAAGGTGTGGTAGTTCATCTTACAGCCTTAACGTGGTTTCAGTTTCCAGTTCTGTCAATGCTGACTTGTAACTTGTGTAGCATTTGTAATAATGCATGGGACTACCAGAGAACTCTTGTGCATGGAGGGTGTGTGTCAGACCTGGCTACAGAGATGTGTTGCTTCTGTACTAGGAACTTCCATTCAGTTTTTATTGAAATACAAAACTCTTGAAAGTGGTTGGTTATACTGTACTGTTCATACTAAGCAGCTTTTTTGTTTGCCTCCTTTTGGTGGGTTTGTTTGGTAGGGTCTTTTGGGGGTTTTTTATTGTTTAAAGGTAGAAATGAGCATCATCTAAAAGATGTGTTTCTGGGAAGTGCCAGAGCAGCTGTGCTCTGTGGGGAGGAGAATGGGAAAGGACACTCTAAAACTGTCCCACTGTATGGGAGGGACAGACAGTACCTGCTCCTCTTGGCTAGTGCTAGTCAAAAAGTAGCCTCCCACTGCCACCAGCTAGTTTGGCTGAAGAAAATGGCAAATTTGTTCCTGAAGTATAGTATTGCCACCAAGGATGTGTAATGGTTGAATTTTGCTTAGTGGAGAGATTCCCTGCCTCCAAAAAACCACGAACCTGGAAGGATTTTGTTTAGACTGCAGGTCCAGAATTTTCAAGTTAGGAAATCCTGACTTTCAGGGTTGGCTTGACAATCCAAATCTAGTTGCTTCTCTCTGTTATTTATCTTGCACTGACTCTGTGCTCAATTTCTTGTGTTTTTTGGTTCTTGTGTTTTTTATGTTTTTTTTTTTTTTTTAATCTGCTGCAGCTGCTCATGCTTGTCCTTTGTAGTGTTGCCTTATTCGGCAAGCAGGATGGGTGGGTGAAGCAGAAGTGTTACAATGTTAGCTGGGAAAACTACATGGTTTCTCTTATTTTTGAGTGCTTAATTCTTTAGTGCAGAGAGCATTGTTTTTTGTGTAGTGTCTTGATGTTATGCATCCAAAGAGGCATTTAAAAAAAAAAGTTTACTTGTTAGCCAGTGTCAATATTCACACTATTAAAAAAAACTGTGAAATTATGGTATTGTAGATATATACGTGGAGGGAAGTAGAGTGTGATATAAAATATTTAATTGGCAATATTTTAAAAGTATGCACTGAGATACAGTCTAATCTGCTTTATTAAAATGCCATTTGTGCAAGTACTGCTCTATTAAATAGAAACTGATATTAAAAGTATATAAATATTTGCTTTCATCTGTAGTTTATCTTTCTGCAAACAGTGTTTTTATAATGTGTGGAATTATGAAAACATTTGAAATGCAGTGCTTGTATAGAGAGAGAATAAGTAAAAAAGCCCCACTTTAATTAGAAGTTGGGACACTGTGTTGTTGCATGAAGGTGTATTGCATCATTAGTATTAAAAGAGAATTATAAGATTGTTATGAAAGTAGGTAAGTAGTAGCCAACAACTGAGAGCAAAAATTGCTGAGACTCTTGCAAAAACATTTTCAGCTCCTTTGACAGATCAGCATTTGTGCCCCACATTAACTGATTTCTTTGTTGATCTTTGGTTTTATTAGGAGGAATACTGTGCCTGGTAGTAAGCTGGATTTCTGTTACGGTGTCTCAAGGCAGAACCAGTATTTTATTTTGGTTTGTAAGTTACCTGGTTGAGCTACCCTGAACTTTCTTACCAAGTAATTAACTGTAATCTTGTTATATTAACACAGATTGTCTCTGAAAGGAAGTATGGACCAGAAAAATTAATAATGAGTAAACAGAAAGTGTTGAAATGGAGTATTTGAGGAAAGGAGCGTTAACAAAGCCTTCAAGGCGCTGTTAGTCTGCATTCACCTTAATGCTTCTTATTTGTATATGTAGCTTGTGGATTTCTTTGGGGGATTTTTTAGAATGTTTTTGGGGTTCTCTGGGGTTTTTTTAATACATTCAGAAATTTTTTAAGGTGGGGAGTAAGAAAAGAAATTTGGCTTAAAATTCAGCATGAGCTATTGAAAAGTATTGCTGGGGCCAGCACTGCAAACAACTTGGAATCTGAATAAATTCAGACTATTAGCTCTTTATCCTTGAATATACATGTATGCATGATTTGCAGAATCATGTGAAAATAATTTTAATTCCAGGGGACCATGATGTAGGTATGCCTTGTGACTGTACCTAATACTTGGATCATAGAATCACCTAAGTGAAGGGAATGGCAGGTGTCATGGACTGCTGGTGTTTCTTGTCACATTGTTTGGCTTTGAAGCCTTTCTGTTACATGTAGAAACTACTGCTGATGTCATCCTGATCTCTTTGTTTAAATTAAAAAAAAATAATCCCTAAATTAAAAAAATAGCTACTGTGATGTTCACTAGTTTTGCCTATTTAAAATTAAAGGTAACTTTAGAGCATTATTTTGAAGCTAGTTCATTTTGACACTGGTTGGTGTATTAAATAAGGATTAATTAATGTGTTCAAAGAAGTGTAAATTATTTCATAAATTGTAAAAGTAGATTTTGAGTAAAAATAATACTTTATTTTTCTGGTTTTTGTAATGTGTACAAGGCCCAGAAACTTAGAACAAATTAATACTTTACTTCTGTAAAGCATATTATTAATATTCTGTGTGCTTTCTAAGAGAGGTTTGGTCTACAATGATTATATATGTGATAATGTAATTATCAAGTCCAAGATTTATGTATGTGATTTTGTTTTTTTAGATCTTCTAAGTTTCACTAGTTATGTGAACTTCCATTAATTTTTTTTTTTTTTTTTTTTTTTTGGTCTGGTAAATAGAGGGTGTTGTGATTTCTGCCATAGCAACACATCTAAAGAATGCATTGTCTGAAGAACTGTGTCCTGGCAGGTTTTTTATTCAAAGATCAAGTTACAGAGTGTACAAAAAATTAAAAGATAAATACTAAGCTTTCTAATAATTGCAGATCAAAATATGATTTTTGATTGATACATCTGATGTGAATTTAGCCTTTTGATATTAGATTACAAAATCATGTGTGGTCATTATTTGAGTTGGATTTGGTTCTGGTTTTTTTATTTTATTTATTGTTCTGGGGTTTTTTCCTTATCCAAAGTTTTGGAATATCTCAGACTCTAGTTGTTAGAATAGGAAGAAGATAACAGAGAATTAACTGAAATAACAATGTTTTCTTACCTCTTCAGTTCACTGTTCTACTTTTCCTGTCCAAGCAAAACTTTACAAGCTGCTTGCTCAAACAGGAAAAATTGGGCATTCACAGTCATGTAAGCAACACAATGTGCTCAAATACTATTTAAATACCAGTAAATGTTGAATAAAGAATAGGAACCTGGAGAAACTTTCAGACTTCAGAAGATGTATCAGTAGATTAAATATATACTGTTAGACTCTCAGCCTAGGAGGGGCAAATTCAGTAGCTAACAGAACAGACAAAAAGAAATAAAACCTGCAAAGTAGTTCTAATTAAGAAAGTGTGTATTTTTTTGCGTGGGGATTCTGCAGACTTGTGTTGTGGAGGTTTAAATGAAATCTTTTTCAATCTTTCCAGGATTTGGTGTGTACTCTGTTAGGCATGTAGCTGACTTCTTGGTATTAAAGGAATATTAACCTTTTCCAAAAGGAAATAAAGACATCCAGATGGATTCCGATTTTTACATGGTTACTCATTTACCTGTGTTATCTTTCAAATTGGTCAGAACAGTTTGAGGGTTTTTTATTTTGAAGTTAATAAGTCATATAGTAAGTTTTATGTTTTATTGAGGAATAGGATAACAAAGTTGTGTTTCTTCACTGTTAAAAAAAAGAAAGTGTATTGGAAGACAAGTTTTACAAACACTTTGATAAGCAGCTGCTGCCAAAGGTTTTCCACGAGAAGAGTGTGTCTCATCTGTCCAGGTGGGCATTCTGATCTTAAAAAACTGAAGGTTTTGGATATGGAACTAGGAGGAATAGTTGGTAAAACTCCAGAATTAATTCCAGTTCTCCAAATAAATTCTTCCATAGCTATTTATTCTAGTTTTATGCTAATCGTCTTCCAGTAAGTGTCATTGGAATGACTGTAATTATCTTAGAGAAGTCCTGTGTCTTTCCTGCTTCCTATGAGTCTCACTATATTTTGTGGAATTTTGCTGAACAGAGCTTGAAAATTCAAGTGTTCTGAAAACTCAGTTTACTTTGTTGCAACTTTGCTCAATATTTTTCTTTTACATTTTGTTCTGACAGGTTCTAAAACATATCTGCAATCTTTGTGTGGGAAAATAAGGGTATTTTATTTGCTCTAAAAAGTGGAACATAATTTGATTGCTAATGGGTATTAACATAGGTCAAGAGAAACTGGTATGTTAATGATACTAAATGAAATTTTACCGAGTATAGTACAGTTTTCCTGTTTTGTGTGTACGTTTAGTAGTTCTATGCTGGATAAAGGACAATGCAAAATAACAAACTGATAAAACTGAAGACTTGGGACAAGTATTGTAATTAAAATACTAGGGTTGTTTCATGTTCAAAAATTGCTTCGTTTTACTGGATATTTGATCTTCCTTTGGGTATTTGATTAATACAGATTTTCATATTAAGTTCTTTGTGCTTAAGTTACTATAGTAATGTTGTCAAAATCACATACTTGCTCAAGAAAATGATCTCTACAGTTTATATTTCAAAAACTTAAGAATCTTGAGGTATTGTAATACTAAAATAATACCTGTGGCATTAAAAAGTGTGTATGGTCTGTACAGTGGTTAGTAATGGTTGATAAAAAAGTGACTGACTATCTCTCATTGGCTTTCTTAGGTTAAACTGCCACACTGTTGGTTACCAAAAATACTGGTTTCACTTTTCCCTGTAACCAGTTGCCATAGTTACCACAGTGATATGTAACCGAAATTGGGAAAGGAAGGAAGTCACGAGTCAAAGAAGGCAGCTGTGAGATTTGGTGATATGTTAAAAGCACATCTCTTACATTGACAAAGTTTATTTTATGCATTTGTCTGAAAGGTGAGGAAACAAGGACTGAGTAACACGCTCAGCTCTCTGAATGCATTGACCAGTGCATTAAGTGTATCATCCTTTACAGGGTAGATTATCCATCAAATGTTTCCATGTGAGGAGATTGTAGGTGCTATTTCAAAGTTTTGGTTCAAAAGGGACCTTTGCCTTTTTAAAGACAAGCAGGGAATTGTATGATAATCCCTGTTTGTAGTGCACATCAGTGTTTTACTGGGGCTGGGGCTGGGGAAAGGAAGTAGTTCTGGCTCACTCAGTTGGCTGTGGCACAATTAAAACAGTTCTGAAAAATGTTTTTGTCATCTGTGTAGTTTTGGCATAAAGCTCTAAAAAACAAAACCAGGAATCAGTATGACTGCTAGTGCTAAAACATCAAAAGGCTGCAGTGGTCATCAGCTTGAAACCTAATGTTTCTTTTATGAGACCAGTTAGATAGCAGCAGTCACTGAATATCATTGGAACACAGTACCTTTTCAAGAATTTTCAAATTCCTCTGTCAATGTACTTTGTTTTAAATAACTGGTAAGTTGAGGGAAAATTATGTTATTTCTCCCAGTAGTTGGTATGCTTGACTTGCCTTTAGAAAATAATACAGAAAGCTGTTCTTTTTTGATGTGCTTATAACTGGACAAAGTTCTAGTGTGGACAAGATACTTTAGCAAAAAAATGCCTTCGCTGAGGTGTTTTATGTAGTTCTGGGAGGTGCACTAAGTTCTCTAAGCCTTGTCTCTGCATTGGGAATTTTTCAGTATAGTGTAGCAATTAATCCTGTCATGTCCAAGTCAGATCCTGGATTGCAGAATGATGAAGCTTTTAAACAGCTCTCCATTACATAGCCCAAATACATGGCTTTTTTATTATTCTTCAGTATTTTTTTATTACATCTTTGTTGGAAAAAAAAAAGAAGAGAAGTGGTATGTATGGAAAATTCCCTTAGATGGTGGGAGCTACAAAATCAATACTCAGTCTGTGCAACTTATAAGGGTTCTACAGCAACACTCTCTCATTTCCCAAAAATGGTTGTATTGCCCATCAAAATTTTCAAGTGCTTGGGGCAGTAGAAGTCTACCTGGAAGTATCAGACTAAGTGAAAGGATGGTTAAAGAGCTGAGACATAGGTAGTGTGTTGTTAGTGTCTAACAGCAGATGTAACATCCTAGCACTAAGTTCATGGTGTAGGGGCTCTGTAGATATCTGCCACATGAAGAGTTTCAGAGCTCTGTGTTTTGACAAGTATGTAGCTGCTACCCATGTGTGGTGTTGAAATTAAATACTGCATTTAATTTAGAGGGGAAGGCAGAGACAAGTACTTTCTAAACCCTTGTTAAGTAGTCTCTGCACTCCAAGTTACCTTCTGTTTATATTTGGAAAGTTGGAGAGTGTCTTCTGTGAACGTCTTTCTTAAACTTCTTCTAACACTCTGCTTTTATAGGTACATATGAATAGAATGGTTCGTTATGTAAATTGGCAAATGTACTTAAAGCTGTAGTTAAAGATGTTTGTTTAGTCTTGCCACATCTGATGGGCATGAAGCCAAAGCACCTTTCTTCATGTTATGATTCTCTGAACTTTCCAAATAGTTGTGTATTTGGCTGTGCTTCTTTTGACTCAGTTGAGTAGGTTTTACCATTTCCAAGAGATTTGTGAAAGCAATTATTTGATTTTGATTGCATTCTATAATTAATTGTAATTATGTTGTTTGAAGTTTAATAGGATCACATCTGTTCTGCATTGAGTAAATCTTTGTGGAGCCTGTGTCTGCCTTCCAGTGAAAGATGTAGAAGACAGTCTGAAGTCCATCTGCAAACCTTCTAAGCTTTAAATTAAGCTAGAATTTTTCAAGAATGTGTAACTAGCTTGGTTATTAATTAAAAAAACTATGCTATTGAGGAACCAAAGAGCACAACGGCACTGTAGTTTAAAGAAAACCTGGGTTTGCTCTGCCTTTACCTGGTGATGACTGAAAGCTTTAGATATAGTTAGTAGCACTGAATAGACCTATTGCACCTTATCTTCTACACAGTCCAAAAATCCCCAGGGATAGATGTGACCATTGGGGAACTCAAAGACTCACACTTGTATGTTAGTCTGAAAAAATATTTATTTTTCCCAGATATTCTTAAAAAACATTTTACCCAAAGCTTTCTTCTAACTTTACATTTTCTTTAGATGTTCTGACTACTTAGCTTTTTTCACTTACCTGCAAAACTGCTTTCTTCCTGGTACAAAAAGGGAAAAAGCAGAAAAGTATTAGTATGTATATGCAATTGTGATTTTTGTTTAAATGTCTCATGGTACTGCTCTACAAATCAGACACTTCTTGAGTTAATATTTGCTTGGTTTAGTATTAAATTTTGGAGAATGCGTGAAAAACTCTCTACTATTGATTGTAGAGTTTTGCTATTCTGAGTGAAGAATTAACAGATTTCTTTTTTCATTGTTATTATCCTTTGTTTAACTGTTTTGCATCTAGCTCTCTTTCCAGCTGACCCCTAGCCCAAATGAAGGAACCATCTCTCTTGCAATACAGGGGGTTGATAGCTTAGGGCATCTTGTGTTAATTTTACAAGGGCTGCCACCAGTTAGAAGCACCAGCATTATCAGAGAAAGAAAATCTTTTCATTCTACAACCATTAACTTTTTCTAACTTCTGTTTTGCTGTAATTTCAAGATATTGTAGGCACAGACAGCTGAAGATAAACTTTCTTTTTAATATGTTTTTAGAAGCCACTGTTGTGTTTGAGACTTGGACATCTGTCTAACATGTCATTATTTGAAATACAGGAATCAGTATTGTTGTGTGTGATGTTCATAAAGCACTTTTCTTGAGTACTTGTAAATGAGTATATGCGTATTTACATTTGTTAAAAAGCAATTTTGGAGAAAATACTCATTGATTTGGATCAAAATATTTTGTTAACTGTTTATATCATCGTCACCATCTTCTCTGTTTGGTTATTTTCATTGTATTTGTGGGTTAAAATAATAATTGTTCCTGTGTTTTATATTTTTTGTTCGGTTTACATGTCAGAAATTTAGTATTAATAGAGTAATACAAGACTTTCATTGCATGTTTTTATGCAAAAAGTTTGACTATGTATTGTCTGTAAAATAAACTACTAATTCTTTCTGTAGATGGCAGCAAATGATCTGATGAATTTCACAGTGATTTGGAGCTTTTTATCTGATTTCATTTTCAGTAGGAAAATCATTCTGAAATACACATAAAGCTTTATTCTCTGCCCTAATCTGGGATTGGTCTTCCAATAATGATTACAAAAAAAAATTATTCCCTTTAGCTTTATAAAGTATCTTAATGTATTTAGTAGAAAGTGCAGTGTCAAGCATATGTATTTGGTTGTAATTTACTGCTCAGAAATAGATGTACTGGAAGAGATCTTACTGAAAGAAGTTAGTAACATAGTGATTACTTCTGGTTTTACAGTATACATTCATATATATGTGATGTTTAACTTCCATAGATAAATATGTTATATGCTTTGCTGTGAAAAATACAATATCAGTTTTTCCATGTTTTAGATTAAATAAGATTATGAATCAGGTGGCCATTCAGCGAAAGAAGCATTTTGTTGAACGAGTGCACAGTTACTGGTTGCTTAAAAGGCTGTCTAGGAATGGTGTTCCACTCTTGAGAAGACTGCAATCCAGTTTACAGTCACAAAGAAACACACAACAGGTATGTGACATACTTTTTACTTACAAGAAGAAAATGGAAATTTTCTATTTTATTGAGTTAAAAAATAAATTAGGAAACCTAGCGCAAAGCAAAAACTTTCTTTTACTCAGGACTGAATAAATTCTTTACCCTATTCTGAAGTGATATTACCTATATTGGGAATTATCTTTTACTTTTTAATATGTGAGATATTAAAAAAAATTGTGCAGGTTTTTCTTCTGTTTTGCTTAAATGTTTCACAAAAATACTATTATCACAAATATCATAATGCCATTATTCTTTGATAAGTGTTGTAGTTTTTTGGAACTCATTCTTCAATGTACTGTCAGATAAAAAATAAATTATGTTCATCAAAAGATGCAAAGCAAATGTCTTTCTTGACAGTTGAAAAAAAATGTGGATTTTAACAGAGTAAAGGGTTAGACAGCTAGTTTACAGTTTTCAAATTCAGATCTGTATTGCCCACCTAGTTTGGTAATAACAAAATGCAAATTATTGATGAAGTTCAAAGGCCTGTTTCAACTTTTGGTTTTGCTTTTGACACAGTTAAGTGGGATTGTAGACAAGGATGAGTTTAGTTCTACACTCCTATGAATAAGTTGCTGAAAAACTTGAAAACAGCAACTCCAGGTGGTCTGTTTTGGTTTCACATTACTGAATAGCTTCAAAAATAATGAAAAATTCTGAATTGTTTGGATCCATGTATGTAGACTTTGAAATGCTGTGAAGCATCATGATGTGGAAATTTTTACTGCATCTCAGTTACCTTTTTTAATGGAATGGAATGTGTAGGTGGCTGTGTTCTTTCCATTCTCCTGGTGTTTGACTTCCTGTAAAATAGCCTGTAAAACTTAGGAATTAATTTTATAATAATTTACTTGTATTAAATTGAATTTTTTTTCCCTTGTGAAGTGGAACTGTTATTTTTGTTAGAATTGTATTTGTTTGCTGATTAACTCTTTGGTTGGTGTAATCATAAAAATACCGTGGTCAACATTGCTTCCTAATTATTTGATCTGTCATGTTTGTGTGCGTTTATTTTTTTTTAGCTTTTCATGTGGAAAAATTAATTAATACTTTCCAGAATAATTGAGATTGGAAAGGACCTCTGGAGGTCATCTGGTACAACCCCACTGCTCAAGCAGGGCCACTTAGAACAGGTTGTCTGGCGTCATGTCCAGTTGGCTTTTCAATATCTCCAGGGGTGGAAACTCCACAACCTCGCTGGGCACCTGTGCCAGTGCTTGGTCATTCTTATTGTTTAGAAAAAAATAAGTCTTTTGATGTCCATTCTTGCTTTGTGCCCATTGTCACTGGGCACCACTGAATGGAGCTTGGCTCCATCTTCTTGTCTCCTCCCTCCAAGGTATTTTATATGTATTGGTGAGATTTCTGCCCCTCAGCCTTTTCTCCTCCAGGCTAAACAGTTCAAGCTCTCTCAGCCTTTCCTCATAGCTAAGATTCTCAAATTCCATTTACGTGGCCTCCTTTTCAGTGGAGTCAACTTTGAATATAAATCAACCACTTGTTTATCTTGCTTTCGTTGTTTCTATATTACTCCATTTTGAAGTTTGATTAATCTTTTACATCTGCATGAGAGGTTCTGAAGAGTGATACCTGGCAGTGTACCTAATTAGTGTTACCTAATAATAGTTGAAATTCATTTATTCAGGTAATAAACTTGTTTTTAAATGAGCTTAAGTCCTTATAAAATACTAAAGTCAAGCACAGAAGTGTGGTGCTATTGTGGCAGTATAGAACTAGACCAGTGTTAATGTCTGAAAAATTACACAATCCAGTTTTCTTCTAGGATGGCATGATAAGATGGCAACATTTCTATATATTTAAATAATGACTATCACAATAAAATTATTATTGTAATTGATATTTGATTTAAATAAAATAGGCCTTTGATATTAGCATTTTAAAATTCAATTGCCGGTTTACACTTTGGTACAACAATATTTCTTTATTTTCTTTTCTAATTTGAGAACAATTCTTAAATAAGGAAATAATATATTCTAAATAAATTGGAAGCTATTTATATTGGTCTGTTAAAAAGTTTGTTCTTTTGAAAAGTAAAATCTAGTTTCAAGGCAAGCTGAGTATTAAATGCTTCTGTTGATGAAAAATGTGTAAGTTAGGTCTTTTCAGTGAGTAGCAAGTGTTCTGTGCGTGACATTGACTTTTCTGTAGCACCTTCAATAGCTATTTATTAAAGCAGTCATAACTACAAGGCATTTAATGTATTTTGTTACTCCCAAGTATAAACCAACTTGTAATCAATACAATAAACAGCAGTAGCATAGCTGTTGTGAGAACACCTTAAAATTTTTTTAGATGGGCATGATTATTTTGTTCATTTCAGTCCAGATGAAAAAATTCTTTTTGTTTTATGTGAGGGGTAAGAATATCAAGAAACCTACATAGATTTTTCAGTTAATCAAAAAAATATAAACAGTGATGTAATACAGATTCAGGTTTTGTTTTGTTGGGTTTTTTTAAATTGTTATTTAAACAAAAGTGTTATAACGACGAACCAAACTGATGAAAATGGTGGAAAGTGGTTTTGATCCCTCTCTGGTTACTGGAACAAATTTGGCAAAGGGAGGGGACTTAATGGTCTAGACTTAGTTCATCATAAATGTGTTTCAGAGTTCAGTTTTGGTATGGTTTTGAAGGTCTAAGAGTTTAAACCAGGCAAAAAGACCTGGATTGACTCATCAGTTCAGGAACAAGGAGCTCTGTAAGAGAATGGTTTATGCTCTCACTTCTCTCTCCACCTAGAAATTAAGAAAAGTAGTGATGTTAGTTTAAAGCCACTGTTAGAAGAAATAAAGAAGGTGCTGGTGACCTAAGGTCATACCTGCGCTGAAGATTTCATTAAGAACGCAAGTTGCAACCACTAAATGGTTTTGTCTGATTGGCATACAGGTGCAGCAGGGCATGCTAATGGAACCAGTTGTATTGATCAATGTCTAGTTTCATCACTGTCATTCTATTTTTTTGTATCATATTAAGTTACAGTCTCTGTAAGGAGTGAGGCTGTTGTCACACATTCACATCAGCGTAAGGAGGGATATGGTGCTACACTGACAGTATTCCTGCTGGTATGGAGACACTGGTAGCATACTAATGGTGAGACAAGTTCTCAGTTGCTGCATGTTCTTTGTGTAGACTTAAAAATATTTTCCTCTTCGCTCAGTATTAGTAAATGTGTAAGTTTTAGCTTTTCTTGGTAATACTCTGTTCAGCAAGTATAAGTCCATTAGAAAATCATAGACTCACAGACCAGTTTGGAGTGGAAGGGTCCTTAAAGATTAATTCTCATCCTGCTGCCATGGACAGAGACAGCTTCCACTAGACCAGATTACCTGATGCCCCACCCAACCTGACCTTGAACACTGTCAGGGATGGGGCATTAGCATTTTCTCAGGGTAACCTGTTCTGGTTTCTTTCCCCCCTCACAGTCAAGAATTTCTTCCTAATATCTAATCTAAATTTCCCTTTCAGTTTAAACTTATTGCTCCTAGTCCTATCAGTACAGTTCCTGATGAAGAGTCCTTCTCCAAATGAGAATTTCTTGTGTAATCAGCCAAATGAAACTTGGTGACTCTCAGGACAGTTGTAGAAAGAAAGACTTGGAAGAACTTTCCTACCAGAAAGTTAATAGAAACTTTATATGTCAGATAGAAAGAGTTCCTTTCAAAATTTTTATCTATCTTCAGTTTTTACTGGTTGATTGTTGGAAACCAGTACATCATGCTCTCTTCAACTTGCCTGCACCTTTTAATCTAATTAAGGTATATGTTGTATGTCAGATAATAAATAGGTTAGGGCAAAGGAGAGTTATCTTAGCTGTTAAGCTGTAAACTGTCTGCCAACATGACTTTGCATAGAAGTGGCAAAAATTTGGAAGCTTGCTATTAATCCCCAAGCCAGAGTGCCATTCAGAAAGGTAGTGTGTGTGTAGGAAAAAAAAGGCAGGCAGGTTGCTCTTGTTATTTTGGGTCACATCTGCAGATTGACAAGTATGTGTCTGTTATATGGAATGAAATTGGTAAAACAACTGATTCAGGTAAAAGATTTTTATTTTGAGGGCAGCTGCAGCTTGAGGTTCTGCCAAATACTTAAGTGCCCTAAGAAACCATCCTAACGCCTGCTGTAACATTGTTTTTTCTTGCTGTATTTAAGTTTCCTGACCCACCCTAGAACTAGTACACTTTGTTGATTTAGCTTTCATCAGGCTGGGTTCCCCAGTTTCTTAAATTATGCAGTTACATAGAGCAAAAGAGCAGATTCTGAATGTTTGCAGGCAAAGGGAGGATAAGCCTTCTACTTCTGGCATTTTTATTTTGGTTCTGAGAAACAGTAGAACTGAAAAAATAGTACAGCTAAGACTTGGGTTGCTTTTCCACTCATGAGGTTTATACTCAGAGATGAAGGGGTTTAGGAGAGCAGCAGTTAGTGGCAGTGTAGACTTCCTGTTTCAGTGAGTCTCTTGAGAATTTAAGGAATTGAAAATTATTGAAAATATTAATATTCTTTTCTTTCAGAATTTACTTTGAACTATTCTGACCCCAGCAGTTAAATTATCTTATGTCTATGTGAAGATTTAACGCTTCAAAAGAAATTACAACTATCAGTTGTAACAGTCACTGGGAAAGGGAACTAGAAATTTCTAGCTCCAGTTTTTCGGTTATTTTTCTTTTTTGTTGGTTTTTTTGGTTGTTGTTTTTTTTCTTATTGAAAAGAGGAACAAACTTATTTCCAGATTGCTATATTCTAGTACAGAATTAGTTGATATTTTAAGTATTTTCAACTGCAGTTAAGACAGATTTGAATAAAGCTAAGCTTTACTTTTACAAAGTATATAAAGCAATAAAATACAATGCAGATGACAGAATCATAGCACTGACAAATCAATCAGATAATGTTTTTAAGCTTCTAGCTTTTGTACTTTCGTTTTTAGAGCCGACTGTCTGAAAAATTGCATAGCTTCTTTTCTGAAGGACCTGTGGTACTTCTAAATTATTCTTGTCTTAAGGAATTCATGGCTTTCAGTGTAATAATTTGTAATGTTGTTTGTTGTTCATCTGCTTAGCCACTTTCCTTTATTCTTCTGTCTTCTATATATAGAAGCTAGTGAGATTTACTGGTTTTGTTTCAGCTTTTAGAACACCCTCCAAGATGACCTAACAAGTGTATATTGCATTATGCTAGTTATGGGCAAGCATGCAAAGTTTTGGATATGTCTGAGAGATGCTTTTATAAAATACTTATTTTTCAAATGTAATAATTTTCCAAAGCAGATGTTTCTTTTGTGTACTTGGTACTAATATCAGAAATTCAGTTTCTTTATGGCCTTATTTCTGGTGAATTACATTACCAATACCATTTGCATCCTATAAGTAGTATTCTAGTATCCTCCCTTTTCCTTATGAAAAATAGTAAAGGCAAACAAGTGCTCTGGGTTTTGTATGTACAAATCAATCTAAATACTGCAAGTGTTTAAACATTACTTATTCTGAAAAATGTGTAAATTAAATTCTTCCATCTATTTTCCAAAAGGGAAATTGCTGCATTATTCACCTGCAGTACCATTTGAAGTTACTGTATTATCTAATAAACGCTTCTCATTTCCTGTCCTCACAAGCCATAATTATTCTTGTTTTGTTACAAGTGTGTCCTAGTTCTGCTGGGTGTGAGGGAGGTGGACTGTGTTGACCACATGAGTAATTTGTTTCTACCAGGCCAGAGTTTCTGAAGAAACTGGTGGTGTTCACCTAGTTTGGATTTTGATGTGAAAATCCTGTATTGTATTTTGCAGCTTGTTGTATTTCTCAGTTGCTGTTTGCTATGTTGCTTCTTCTGATGTCAAAAGCCATTGCCATAGGATTGCTTTCCAGTTTAGATTTTGTTTTCAATTACACTCTTGAGTAGCTCTGGAAGATACCCCAACCACAGGTTTTCTGTTGTTGCAGCATGAAGCTCATGAAGCTTATGAGCAAGTGCCATAACTACAGGACCGTAGTTTTTCCTTTCATGTGCATATGTTTTGTAGTTGTATAGAACTATCTTATAAAAAAGAGGTATGCATTTTTCATGTAATGAAAACATTTTAATTCTTTTCTTAGAGAGAAGATGATGAAGAAATGCAAGCCTTAAAAGAAAAATTGAAGTACTGGCAAAGGCTGCGCCATGATCTCGAAAGAGCACGTTTATTGATAGAACTTATACGTAAGCGTGAAAAATTAAAAAGAGAACAGGTAAATGGTGAAACTTTTCTGAAGGAAAGATAATTTAAGTATTCTCACACACAGTATTTTCAATAGAAGGACAGCTGTATTTTAATCCTCAAATAGGGTCAAGTAACATATGTGCATGCTGTACACTCAAACTATTTAAAATATATAAAATTTTCGTAGAATCATAGAATGGCTTGGGTTGAAAGGAACATTAAGGATCATATAGTGCAACCCCTCTTCAATGAACAGGGACATCTTCAACTAGATCAGGTTGTTCAAAACCCTGCCCATCCTAACCTTTAATTTTTCCAGGAATAAGGCATCTACCACATCTCTGGCCAACTTATTCCAGTGCTTCACCTTCATTGTAAAAATTTTCTTCCTTATATATAGTCTGAATCTACTCTCTTTTAGTTCAAAACTAAACCTTGTTACCACTTGTCCTGTCACTACAGGCCCTACTAATCAGTTTGTTCCCATCTTTCTTATAAGCCCCCTCTAAGTACTGAGAGGCTGCAATAAAGTCTCACCTGGGCCCTCTCTTCTCCAGGATGAACAACCCCATTTCTCTCAGCCTTTCTTCAGAAGAGAGCTCCAGTCTGATCATATTTATGGCCCTCCTCTGGACTCACGCCAACAGCTTTATGCCCTTATGATGGGAGCTGCAGAGCTGGATGTAGCAGTCCAGGTGGTTCCAAATGAGAGCAGAGTAGAGGGACAGAATCACCTCCCTTGACCTGCTGGCCACACTTCTTCTGAAATAGCCCTGGATACAGTTGACTTTCTGGGCTGCAAGCACACACTGCTGACTCATGTTGTGGTTTTCACCCACCAGTACTCTCAAGTTCTTGACAGGGCTGGCACTGTTTGTCCCTCAGCTGATCCTGATACCTGGGATTGCCACAACCCAGGTGCAGGAGGACCTGGAACTCGACCTTGTTGAACCCCATGAGGTTCCCATGGGGCTCAGTTCTTGAGCTTGTCCGGGTCTGGATGGGATCCTGTCCTTCAGGTGTGTCAACTGCACAATTGATCTTGGTGTCATCTGCAGATTTCTTGAGGGTGCACTTGATCCTTTGGTCTTACATCATTGAGGAAAATACTAAACACTACTGGTTCCAGTACAAGCCCCTGAGGAACACCACTCATTACTGATCTCCATCCAGAATCCAAGCTATTAATCACTGTTCTCTGGATGCAGCCATCCAGCCGATTCCTCACCTATGGAGCAGTCCACCCATTGAATCTATCTCTCTTCAGTTTAGTTTAGAGAGAAGGATGTTGTTGGAGACCATGTCAGAGGCCTTAGAGAAGTCCAGATAGATGCCATCTTACCTTGTTTGCTACTAGAGTTACTCCATTATAGAAGACCACTAGGCTGGTTAGGCAGGACTTGCCATTGGTAAGGCTCTGCTGGCTATCCTGAATCATCTGTTTGTGCCTCACATGGAAGCTTTGCCTTCTGAAGTTATCCATAATGCACTCCAGGAGTCTCCTGCTGCTTGTTGTGCTACTTTTCCAGATGTCACAGTGGTTGAAGTCCCCAGCAGGACAAGAGCCTGTGAAAGCAATGCCTGTCTGTACCTGGAGGAATAAGGCTTTGACAATAGGCTCCCCTAGATCTGAAGTAAATACCAGCCACAGGGTTCCTTCTCTTACCTTGGTGTCTAAGCTTTCAACTTGCCCATGGCTTGTCTTGAGACAACTCTTCACAATAGATCAATTTCTCAATGTATTGGGCAACCCCACTGCCCCTTGATGTGCTCTGGCCCCTTGTGAAGCTGGCCCTTCTGACCAGCTTGTAGCCATCCATAGTCACACTCCAGTCATGGTATTCAGGCCACCAAATTTCAGTGAGGGAAACTAGGGCATAGCTCTCTACCTGCACTGTGACCTCCAGCTCCTTCTGATTGTTGCCCATGCTGTGTGCATTGGTATAGAGAAATTATTTAAGGAGACATTCTCTTAGACTTGGAAAAATGATTGTTTCTGAAGAACTGTAGAATTGATCTATTCAGGTTTTCTCAATACATGTCCATATACTTAGTAGTCTTTTTATCTTTCTGTCATGAAAAAAAGCAAAAATAAAAGCTGCATCTGAAGACCTATGGCATTCTACAGTTATCATTGCCAGGAGAAGAGATTTGAGGAAGTGAAAATGCAGAAAGATGAAAATCTCATATGAAAACTCTGAACACAAAATGTTTGCACTTAGGTGTTTTTAATGGTCCTGATTTGTAAAAACGCCATTTCATTTTCACTTTTGCAAACTGGGAGCATTCATTGCAATCTAATATAATTTTTCCTTCTGGGGTGCTTTCTGGAATTCTATGCATCATTCATGTGCATTCACATATCACTTGCTTTACACATTATTACATTATTTACATATTATTATTTATATACATGTATTTTTCATATGTGTGTTTGCTTATGCTTTATGTGTTTGTATTATATATATATATACACAACTTCAATATTTCATTAAGAATCTACTTTAGCCATAGCAAAACTGTTTCATTGCTGACAACTCTTTAAACGGCCAGAAAAATAAGGTGCAGAGGAACTGAAGCAGTGTCAAAAATAAAAAAAATTCTGAAGGAAGTTCAAGTATTTGAAGATGTTGATTCTCTTTTTTGAAACAATTTTCTTGGAATTTATGTAGAACATTGTCTTTCCAATTACTCTTTGTTTTGGTCTTATGTAGCCTATAAATCAGATTCTCTTTAAACTTCAAACATAGCAGTACAACTGAAATTTAATTTGAAATGTTACCTTTAGCTTCTTACTATTTTCACATTACTGGTGAATTGTGACATTATTATTATGTAGCATCTTTTAAAAAATACATTTTAAAGTGGAACAAAGTTCTTACATATAAAATACAAATTTGAGTTCAGGGAAGCTGGAGTTGAAGGAATGAGAATTATTTTTTCTTATAAAATCATTAGCTGAAAACCTATGTCAGGTAAATGCCAAGTGATGGCATTAAAAGTAGTAGTTAACTCATTTATTTAAATGTGTTTATATTTTATGTGTTACCTAAAATACTATAGTCTTGCTGCTAAACAACTTTAATACAACATGTTAATGAAAAATACTCAGTTGATAACTGTTACTTCTTTAGGTCAAGATTGAGCAGGTTACTATGGAACTTCAGCTTATTCCATTCACTGTGCTTCTGCGATCGGTTCTGGATCAGCTGCAGGAAAAGGATTCTGCTCGTATATTTGCTCAGCCAGTGAACCTTAAGGAGGTATGTTTGCAGCTGTGTTTCCTGATGTTTACATGTGGCTTGGTGGCATTTACGTTCAAGAAACAAGTCATTACATGCAGAGTTAGAAGCAGTGTTACATTTTCATCTTTATTCTGATAATTAACATTGTGAGTTATGGTTTACTGCCATGAAAGCCTTTTTATGCTTATATACCAAAATAATTTCTGGGAAATACTTGTGTGGAATGTTGGGTACATACTGATACTTTTCAGTAAGACAATTTTGGTAAAGCAAATTCGAAGGATATCAAAAATTGCAATGTGGATACTATGTTCTTACTTGAAGGTGAAACTAGACAGACTTGGAGTATACGTGTGTGTGTGTGCGCACATATGCTGCATACATGTCTGTTTATTGTACTTAGAATCATTAAGGGTGAAGAAGACCACGAAGATCATCAAGTGCAATCTTTGACTTGATACCACCATGCTGACTAAACCATATCACAAAGTGCCACACCCATTTGTTTTGAACACTTCCCATGGATGGCGACTGCACCACTTGCCTGGGGAGCCTGTTCAATTCTTAACCATCCTTTCAGTGTAGAAATCTTTCCTGATATACAACCAGAACTGCCCTTGGTGCAACTTGAGGCCATTTTTCCTTGTCCTGTCATTAGTTGCCTGGAAGTAGGAGTCCACAAAACCACAGAATTCCCAAGAAAAGATAGTTTCAGCATCTCTTAGTAAAGCTCAAACTTGTTACTCAAGGTGCAGAATATTGTGACATGTAAACTTCTNCTTTCAGGGGAGAAGGAGTTCCCTAATGGCCGGTGTTCAGAGCAGTCCTCGCTGAGGACAGAGCGAACTATGAGATAAGAGAAAAGAATAAACACCATGATAGACCTTGGAGAAACTGAACCTTGAAGCCTCTGTCTCTTTCTTGCGTCTGCCCTGAAGCATCCAGAAGGGCAAAAAGACTCTGACCACCTGAATGTCGGAAATCGTAATCCAATACCGTTGGCATGCGAATGTTTGCAGTATCAAGATGTGCAATTCTAAGTTATATTTTTAATTTCTTGTATTGAGGTGTGATAAAATACATTGAAAAAAGTGGATCAGTTAGTAACTAATGTTACCTGGTCTGTAATAAGACAATTTTACCCATTTGTGTTTTAAATATTTGTTCAAAGGTTCCAGACTATTTGGATCATATTAAACATCCTATGGATTTCTCTACCATGCGAAAACGGTTAGAAGCTCAAGGCTATAAAAACCTCACTGAGTTTGAAGAAGACTTCAATCTGATCATAGATAACTGTATGAAATACAATGCAAAAGATACAATATTTTATAGAGCTGCAGTGCGGTTAAGAGATCAAGGAGGTGTAGTTCTCAGGCAAGCCAGACGAGATGCTGAAGGAATTGGTTATAACAGTGAAACTGGAATGCACTTATCAGAACGGCCTAAACTTGAGTCACCACAGCCTTTCTCCTGGGAAGATGGTAAGATGTTTTTCAATTATTTTTGAAAGCTGCATTTTTCATTGCACACAGTGTGTACGTTCCATACAGATGTTCAGGATTGTTGCTGTTCAGTTTGCTAACTAGATTCACCACCCCCCATTAAAAATATTCCTTGAAAGAGTTCTGGCATCTCTATTCTATCAGATTTGTCATTAGACATAAGTGCTATATCTGGATTCTGATTTTGGCAGTGTCAGAGCCTAATTTAACAATTTAGGCAGAAAAAGTTTTTGAGTGCTTTCTTTCACGATTGTTTATGCTTGAAAGACATGGGAAATGAATACCAGTGTTCATAAACTTCAGCACATTCCTAGATAACCTACTCAAAAAATTGAGCATGTTTGTAATATTAGGAATTAAAATTTATATTTTTACATACACGTGAGTTTTCTAAGGTCTGGCATTGCATTAACACATTTCTTTTATAACTGTAACATTGTCCTTTTCTTTAACAAGAAGGAATTAATCTGTTAAGAGTGGAAAGGATTAATTATGTCTTCCTTCTGACCTTGTACTTCTTTGCTCTGCTACTTAGTTTTTTTGAGCAAAATGCTGATAAGAGAAAAATAGTAAATACATCATAGGAATTAATTTCAACATTTTTGACTATAATCTACATAGGTTTTTGATGGTATTTTTTATTTTGGCATGCAAGTTCAATTTTGTCCTCCTGTTGGTATTACTGTTCTGAGAAACATTCTGGGAAATGTTAACCCATTTTCAATTGTACGTGTTTTGACTTCAGTGGATAGGTTACTGAATCCTGCAAACAGAGCACACATGTCCTTGGAAGAACAGCTGAGAGAGCTGCTAGAAAAACTTGATCTCACCTGTGCAATGAAATCCAGTGGGTCAAGGAGCAAAAGAGCGAAGCTGTTAAAGAAAGAAATCAGCATTATTCGCAACAAACTCAGTCAGCAACACAATCAAGCTCCTCAAATAGAGTCAGGTATTGGAAGTTTCGAAGAAGAAAGTGCAGCATTAGAACAAGATGGAGAAGAAGAAGGTAAGATTGTAAACCAGGTTTAAATGAGTACTGTTCTGAACCACTTCAGTCAGGTGCTGTGATGTGAGTAATAGTGTGAATTAATGAATTTGATAAATTAATGGGAATCAAAATACTGATTTAAAAATTAAAATAATAGCTTTAAAATAGGAAAATAGCTGCTTAATCACAACAAATACTTTAGGAGTAGAATGATCTTTTAAAAAAACCTCCTTCCACTACTTTTCATGGTAGCAAGGTTTCAAAAATTTACATGTTAAAAAAGGGAAGTGCAAACAATCTCATATGAAAAGCAGTCAGAAATGGCTGAGTGGAAAATATCTTTGTACGTTTGGAAATACACTTAAATGTCAAAATATGTATTAGGGATCATGTGAGCCTAGGTCAATGGTAATGAGGACTCTGGCTGTTGTACTGTGTTCGTAGCCTTTTTTATTCACTACTCCAGGCTCTAGGGAGGAGGGTGGGTTGGCTTTGGGGTGGCTTAATTACTTACCTATTTTAAATAAAGCTAACTATTGGTAGGACTTAACAAATTTCATGTTGTAGAATCAAGTCAGCCATATCTACCTAGCTCTTCCCTTTTTGCTTCTCTTCCTCCTCAAAATATTTGTCTCAGAACTGTGTCTACTCTTGGCTAATTGCCATTGATTTCAGTGAGAGCACTGTGCTGGAAGGACTAACTGCATATTTTAATTAAATATCATATTTGCATTTTCAGCTTTTAAATGAGTTTCTGAGGTTTTTATTGCTCATTTTTAAATGATGCGAAGAAAATCTGTCATTCAAATAAGAATTCTATTGACTTTGTTTTATGATTAGCTCTAAGAAACTAAACTTTTCTTTAGGAGAGTTAGAGATGTGTTTCATTTTTGAGTAAGTGCATTGAATAGGAGGAGAAAAGAGCTCAGGGGAAAGTGGAAGCCTGGTAATAAATAAGCCTGGTCTCTATCTGTTGTGGCTTGATACTATCAAAATTTTTGAAAGGTGAAGTCAATAAAATGATTGTCCTTAACTGCCATTCAAACAGCAACTTAGGGTTTAATTCCAGATATAGAAATTGCTGGAGATTTGACCATTGGTAGAAAAAGTGTACATGAATCCGCACATTGCCTTGTTCTGAGGCATTTAAGTGTTCTCAAAATGTTTAATGGTTTGGGGTTTTTAAATCTGGGGTTTTTTTTAATCTTCAATTGATAATGGTATTAAATGTAGTTCTTTAGGAATGTGGGATTTGGCACCTAATGAATCTACAACTTTTTTTTGTTTGTAGCTTAACATTTTTATGCCACAGCCTTTCATTTCAGCTATTTTTTGTGAAAAAAGTAGTCCAAAGTAAGCAGTAGTGGTTTTCTTATATTTACAGTAAAAAACCAGCTATGAAAGGCATGGTTCAGGATTGATTGGTATAGTTGTTATGGTTCTGATCTAGTGGAGAGTAACAATAATTAGTTCAAATTTCATTTCTCAAATGGAAGGTACGTCAAGGAGTAAAGAAAAAAATTGCCCAAAAAAAGATAAGAAAAGTTTTAAAATCCTGTGCCCAGGGTCTACAGGAGCTGATTTTGATAGAACTGTGAATTACCTCCTTGCAATTCTGTTTCCAGTCTTTCATCACATGGAAGATACAGTACCAGAATAACCCCATGAAATTTAGATTTTATTTCTAAATATTTCTCAAGTGGTTTTATGTTCTTAAATCTTTCTGTGAATATTTTTGAATTAGTTGTAAGAAAATCAGAATTTGTTCACAAAGAAAATCACCTTGGAGATTCTAAAGTACAGGATTTTTTAATGGCTGGTAGTTTAAATGTGCTTATCTCACTGTACATTTCATTCTATGGTCTTCCTGAAATATTAGTTACCAGTTCTAATACCTGTGTGCCTTCAAATGATGTAAGCACAATCATACTGTATTTTAAAAACAGGTATTTTTAATATCAACTATGCTATTGTTTGATTAAACCTTAAACAATGGGGTAGAGATTTTTCTGCACTTAGAAATCATTGATTTCCAAGTAAACATTGCTGGGCCAAAACCACACGAAATAAACTGCAAATAGAGAACTTAAACACTTGAGGGTTTTACACCTTTCTTCAGGTGGCATAGAAAATTTAACTAAGTTTAAATATTTTATGTGATAGCAGAAATAGTACATTAGTGTTACACAGTTATTCTAGAATAAGTATTTCCTTTCTTATATTTTGAAAGATTCTTTTGGAAGCCAGGAAGATTTTAATGTCTTCTTGAGTTGATAATTATGGGTTAGGACATCCTTCTATTTGTGTTAGGGAATGCTGCAATAGTAGAATGTTTATTTTCTTTACCATTACTTGTGAAGAAAAAACTGAAACTAATTTTAAACACTCACCTTCATATCTCTGTTGTCTTTTTCCTAGCATGGATTTAGTGGAATTGAGTGGGACATGATCATATTAAAAAAAAATCAAAGTATGGGGGAAAGAGGCCAGGAGAAAAATGATAGAGGGTGGTTTTTCTGATTTCTCATATCAAATCTGCATTATCAAGTGTGTTATTTGTCACCTAGTGGCTAACCAAGCTGCAAGATTTTGGGGGTGTTGAGTGTTTCTTCCCTCTTTTTATTACCTTTTCTTTTTGGTAGATAAAACTTCTGGTCACAACTGTAAAAAGACTTTACAAATCATGCCCTTTTGTAGATTTTGTAACAACATTTTAGTTCACTCAAATAGAACAAGCTATAAGTACTTTTTTTTTTACTGGTTAGCTGATAAAAATTTTCACAGGCAGGTCAGGTGAATATTGATAAGGTGAAATAGATAAAAACATATGTTATCATAAATTTTACTTGAATGGCAGTATAATTGCATTTAACAGATAATCATCCATGACCCCAACTTTCTAATGAAAAAAGTAGATTTTGTAGTTTTTAGTTAATGAAACTAACATAACTGCATGAAAAGAAGAAAGTACTTATCCAGGTATAAATTGTTAACACCAGCTATAGACATCTTCTTTTCTACCCCTGTTACATTCCCAGTATAAAAGTAGGAGCTACTAACTAGGACAGATTGTTGCTAGACAAGGTTTGGTTTTAAAATGTTATGCTTTGTTTCCAGACAACAATTTATTTGGTGGGCTGCACATTTATAGTGAGTTTTATAATAGACTTTATAACTACAGGTTTTCAAAAATCACACTCTATTTATAATTTTTTCAGGAGATAAATCTCCCCCTAAACTTGAACCATCAGATGCATTACCTCTTCCTTCAAACTTGGAGACTAATTCAGAACCACCAACCCTCAAACCAGTAGAACTCAATCCAGAGCAGAGTAAGCTTTACAAAAGAGTAAAATTTGATAATGAATTATATAGTACTTCCATTCAGAAAGAAATAAATGGACACACTCCAGAACACTTACTTGACAGTAATCTCAATGAGTCGACTGTTTCTGCTGTAGCTGAGTCATCAACTGATGTAAACAGACGTACATCCATTCTCTTCTGCAAATCGAAAAGTATAAGCCCCCAAAAGTCTGCAAAGAACACTGAAACCCAGCCAACTTCTCCACAGCTAGGGACCAAAACCTTTTTGTCTGTAGTCCTTCCAAGGTTGGAGACACTTCTGCACCCAAGGAAAAGATCAAGGAGTGCATGTGGAGATTCTGAGGTTGATGATGAGTCCCCTGTAAAGCGCTTGGATACAGGTAAATGTTTACAAAACTTATTTGAATGGATGCATCTGGAAAGTTAACATACCTGTTAATTTTAAAGTACATGTGATTGTTAATCTTCAAATTTTAGCACTTGAAACAGGTTGTCCTCACAGTTGAGTAGTTACTGTTCAGAAAATTATTACTCATTTTTGTGTTGGCCCTTGACAATTAGATTTGTTGAACCAAGTTTGGGTTCTTTAGTTTCATTATGCAGTTTTTAAGATCACACATATAGGTGTATGAAACCTGTAGGAAAGATAAATCGGCTGCTTTTTCGCAAACTCCCTGTTAAATGACATGGAAACTTGACATACCATGGCAAAAATAGAAGGCTTGTAAACAGGAACATGAAAAATACTTGTGCCATGTATGACTTCATTTTGCTGAGTATTACTCCAAGCATATTTTTACATTATGAAACTGATGACTGTGTATGAGGCACTTTGTATATTCATGTGTTTTATGGAAGTGTTAAAATCCCAACATATAATGACACTTCGTGTGGGTTTTTTTTCTTTATTCTGTGTACTCTAAGTAGAGTTGAAGGTAAGATTATGCTCTTAATGAGACTTCTCTGAAGGATATTTTAAAGAAAATGTTATCTTGATACATTAGTGCAGAACAGCTCAAATACATTATTATATATTCTCTTAACACACCATTGTTTTATTTATTTGAGAAGTTCATATAAACCTTTGAGGAAGAAAAGCAGCATGAGGAAATTACATATAGAGATTTCCCTTATATCATCCATGGCCATTGCTATGACTTTTATATTACCTGTTAAATAAATACTCTGTTTCATTGTCATGTTGGGAACCTTTATGCAGATATCAAAACAGCATGTGGGGATTTTGTCTCTTTAAACGAAAGCAGTAGGAGTTTAATTTGAACATTAGGTGTGAAGACGTGCTCCAAAAGCTAGGGGAGATGGGAGGTTTATCTAGGGGGAAATAGGAAGTGTCGTTGATTTTTAGATTGTTTATTTTTTGTTTGGCGGGAATTTTTTTTTGTTTTGAAGAACAGGATTTTTTGAGGTGTGGGGTGGTGCACTTTTTTAAATTGATTGGTTGGCTGGGAATTTTTTGAATGATCAGGTGAGGACACTAATGATTCTAATGCTGGAATCATAGCAGGAGAAAATATTACGTAAGATTTACAAGGCGAATTGTCTTCCATTTATATTTTTGGGGTTTTGTTTGGTTTGCCTGTTTGGAAAGCCCCAACTTCCATTCATTTTCCTAACAGCTTGGAAAGAGCATGCAGATTTGATCTGGTACTTTAGTTCTGAAGTAGGTGCCAAGGGAAGACAGTGTGATAATAGAAATTAGTTGATCTTTATTAATAATTTAAAAAGCTTTGGTTCTAAATATCCTGATTTGCAAGTTTATAATCTAGATAATTTCATTACATACCTGTATATAGATTGCATTTTATCACACACAGTGAATCATTTTGTGCTACATCACACCAGCAATTAGTACTAATTCCTTGAAATTTTTATGATAAACATTGTGAATTTTTTCTTTGGGGAAAGAAAGTTTTTATTTTGTAAGAAAACTAGCTTAATTCTTAAAGGGGGGAAAAAAAAGCAGTAACAAAACCAAAACCCACCAGATTTCTGAATGCATTTAAATTCAGCCACTTTTCTTTCTCTCTGTGGAGTTAGGTGTATGTAAAGCAAATATACTTTTGTTTATCTTCAAAACTAACAACTCAGTTACAGGAATAAAATCCAGAAGTTAAAAGGTTTCTGGTGTTATTTTAAAAGAAAATTATGTAGTCTCCTCCTGAAACTGGTAAAGATAAAGGGAATTTAACCTGTGTAGAACTAATACTTAGGGGGCATCTATAGTTATAATTTGTACTTGTTCAGGGAGAGTGAATTGAAACAGTTTAGCCAATTAATATTCACCTGAAAATGTTCTCATTATTCTTTAATAGTGTCTTGTGTTTTAAGCATATATGGTTCATACAGCTGTGGTAGTTTATCAGATCTTATTCCTTTGATTAGTCTTCCTGTTTGCAACCAAACATTTTGCTTTCACATAGGAAATTTTATTCCTCATGTTATTTTCAAATTTGTGTCTCCACACTAATTTAAGCAACTTGCAGTTGGCAGCTATCTTGAGCTATAGTTCAGCAGGAAACCAGCACAAATGTCAGATACTTACCAAGTTAAAAACAGTTGGGATTTTTTGTGTGTGCAGCTGGTATTGATTCACGCAGATGTCTGTGTTATGATAAAAATGCATTAGGTGATGTATACCACAGTACATTCTTTCTATATGATTATTTTTTACAAAATTTAATCTCATGCTCTAGGTAAAAATGTTTTTATTCAGTGGAATCCAGCAGAGCTTTTCCTTCCAAAGCCATCCAGTCATAGGAAAAGGCATGCAACAGGCTTCTTCTATGAATTGACATGAGTTAGCAGCATTGTAGGAAATTTCTGCAGTTGAAACTGCAATTATTGTTGCAATTTTCTTTAAACGGTGTGAATATTAACTATCCCTAATTTTACTGAATACAGAAAAAAACATTAAGAAGAACTTTGCTTAATATGCAAAGCACTGAAATTTTTAAGTGGTCGAGAGCTATGCTGTCACATATTTTTTCTTTCTTACTTTCTCATAGCCAGCATGAGGGTTTTTGACATTATTTAAGGATGTCTTCTTTCTGTCTCTTATTTTTCAGTCTCTTCAGTGTTTCCCCCTTTCTTGTCACTCCTGTATTCTTACATGATGATATTCAGAGGAAGACTCTAAAGATTATTTGGTTGAGTAAAACCACACCTGCCTGGTTGTTTCATTATTTTTATAGACTGCTTTTATTGTGCTCTCTTGGCTTACATTTGGGGTTGATGTTTTCCCAGTTGATTTTCAAGAGAGACATACAGGATCCACTGACACCCTCCTTCGTAAGTGTGGTGTCCTACATGCTGTTGGTTTTTATACACAAGATTGCTGAAATGCCAGCTCTTTTTCAGAAATAGGGGACTATTGAATAACATGAGTTAACCTTCAAAGAGGACTGAAAGCAGTTCATTTCAATACTCTGACCTTTCATATGTGAATCTTTATGAAGCAGGAGTGTAGTGTAATCTTAAATTTTCTAGTGCTCTACTAGGGCATTCACAGACTACATCAGTCTTTATAATTGCTATGTAGAAACTGACAGCTGCATAGTGGAGACGTGTTTAAAAATTTCCTATACACACTTGATGTATTTTGGGTTTGCTTCACGTGGTATCTAGCAACAATTTCCAAAAGAAGATTGTTGGTTTACTTCGGAAATTTTGATAACATCAGAGATTGATGTATGATTCTTGAAGGTTGGGCATGTCAAGTCTTAACTGTGACAAATTCAATGACCTTTTCAAAATACCCATTGTGTACATACCTTGCTGATTTGTTACAAAACTGAATCCTTTTTCTCAGGGAAATGTTTTGTGCAGTTATTAAATCAGAGAAAAATGAAACTGATTAATGGATAGAAGGTAGATTTTACTGACTGTTAAAATCTGCCTGTATCAGTTGTGTATAAGTAAGATAGCAGATGGAACAAATTATTGTTTTAAGAAACCTTTTTTAACATTGTAAAATGCTAGATTATGATCAGATGAAATTTGCCTGTGTACTTGGTATTACTAATCATTTCTAAGGTTTTGTAAATTTAGGGTAATAATTCACAATTACTGTTACAATACTCTTTATTTTAATTAGAAACGAAGTATTTAAAATACCCTATCCAAAACCAACCATGATAACTTACCATAGAATCAGGACTTCAGATAGTGACTATTATAGTGCAGTATGTTGTGTTTCTATTATTTCTTGTCCAAATGCAATAGCAGAAAATTTCAGTGACGTATAAAATTTACTTCATGTTTCTGCTTCCAGCTACCCAGATCTTCTCAAGGTACTGAAGCACGTGTAAACAAGTATTTAGAATATGGATCACTGAAGTAGAATATTCACACAGTAAAAAGCACAGAGTGGGGGAATTTATAGTTTCTTGATACATACTTCACATACAGTTATCAATATACGACAAAGTTTCCATATTAAATCTATTAGTAAATGTTGTTTCTGGTGGACTACTACAAAGTGATGACAAGTAACCTATATATGAATTCCATTTGCATTTGCTAGAATTTATTATTGTAGTGAGGCCCACTATTACTTAATTTGGTATGATAAGGGTAGGCATTGTGTCTGGAGTGAAATGGAACACAATTTATTTTTTTAATTCTTGAGTACTTGATTTCTAACTAATCTTTGTCTCTCAGGAACACGGGCCAATTTGGCTGAAAGTCAGGCTTCAAGGGTACAGCATTCAGTTACCATTCACTAAATGGAGGAAGTGAAAGTAAAACATGCGTATCTAAGGAACTTATGTCCTCGAAGTAAATAAAATAAAAGTTCCTCAAAAAAACCCCAACTAAATTGGTATAATTTCTCTCCTGGCTAGCATAGACAGGAATGATAGTACATATGTGTGTGTGTATATATATAATTTATGAATCAAGTGCAACAATTTGACTAAATCTATTGACAGATCCACAGTCGTGGTTTGTTGTATTTAAATGCATAGTGATTGTTTCATGTGAAGTCTGATTTGAAATTTAAATATTGGATCACTTAGTGTTGTCCAAGAATTTTAGCTGCCTGACTGCAGGAAGTTTGGAAACATAAAACATTTTAAGGTGAATTTGCAAACAAAGTATTAGAGATTGTGAAAGCCTAAAAGGAATTATTCCTTGGATTGTTAAATTTGCCCGTGTAGAGACATGGGGACTACAGGAGTCTGACTGTTGAGTTATCAGGATAGGTTTGGTTAATTGATTTTCTAGTAGGTTGATTGACCACTGAGAAATGTAAGAACATTTGCTAAGAAAATAAAGCAAAATAAGGAGAGAAACCAGGAGGAGGAAACCCCCCTCCCTG
>VWYP01014857.1:0-43331 GCA_013400435.1 Pycnonotus jocosus | reverse complement strand
CAAAGTGCTGAATGAAGTATGCTCATTGCCAAAAAACCACATTGCTCTGACCCCAGAACCCATTATCTGAAGACAATCTCAACTTTCCAGTAATGCAGCAGCCCTATCTCGTGTTATTCTTGCTCTGAATGCTCCTCATAGGCCACAATTTAAGCAACAGGAGTATGTGGAGCCCTAAAGCCCTAAAGCAAAACCAGCTCCATTTGGCAGCCAATACATTCCCCTTAAGGCTGTCAGAGCATGAGTAGCTCAAACACTTGAGGACTGCAGGAAAAACTCAATGTTGCCTCTGTAAATTTGGGGTTTTTCTGGCAGCACAGGGAAGGTGAAGATTAAAAAGCCTTGGAGATCTGAATTTCCTGATCCTGCTTCTACTCAAATGGTGGGGGGTTACCAGAAAGGTCACTCCTATGAGTGTCATTTATCCACTGTGTTTTTCCCCAGTTATAATAATGGCCAATCAAAGTTTGGAAGCAAAGATAAACAAGGAGTCCTGGCCATTTTCTGGCCATTGACAGATTTCTGTATTCCTGTCAATGAGGATATAATTATGGGATAATGGAATGATGCTGCCACTGGTCCTAGTCTGGTCCATAATCCACTGCCTTGACCACTGCCCCTACAGATCCTTGTGTTATAGCAGAACTAAGGAAATCCTCACTGGTATTCAAGGTATCTGATAAATGTGGCAAAAACGATGCTAATTTTGTGTAAACACAGGAAAACTTTGGAAGAAGGCAAGCAAAGAGAAGAAGGTGAAAGTTGTAACCTGCCTGTTGAATAGTCAAAGGAATTTACTACCACAGAGAAGAGTTTTACCTCTGTTGTCTCTCTGCACTGGTGAACTGTGACGTTTCTTTTAAGCTACATCATTTTGTGCAAAGGCCCTATGTAAAGCCAAGTGCACTTTAGTGACAAGCTTGCTCAATGGCAAAAAAAAAATCATCTTACCTTCATTAAGAGAAAATAAAATTGACAAAAATGTGTAAATTACCTGTATTCTCTAATTAATAGACAGCAGGCAGAAACAGGTGCTTCCAGAGTACAGATTCTCTGAGATATTTTAGATGTTTGCCAGAATGATGAGTTAAATCTTTGAAGCATCTTTTCAGCACCACTGATCCTAAAAAGGAACCCAGGATGTGTAGCTCAGATCTGGATGTTTGTCTATCAGACAGACAAAGTTATATGACACCAATCCATGTCCAAAAATACAAATATGTCTATTACAGAGTCACCTGAATTCACTTCTATAGCAGGTACCGAAATTAAAGGATAATAATCTACATTTAATCCCATTCAAAAATGCTTCATGAATTATCAGCCAATGAGAAATAAATAACTGGAAGTAGAAATATCAATAAATACAAACTCTACCCACTTATGACCTAGGGAAGTCTCAAAAATAAGACCCAGTCTGCAGTTTCTGCGGCTCCACTCACTCCACTGAGCTGGGCAGATTTATACTAGCTACAGATTAGGATCAAAATATAAGCCTAACATCTTAAAATACTTTAATTATTTATCCAAGGCTGTTTTGACTTGCCCTCTGCAGTTGGCTGTGAGTCAGAGGAAGCTCTAAGTAGTATATTAGCAATTATTAGCCAGCTTAAGCTTTCACTGCATATTAGCAATCAAATCAGACAGTTTTATTCTTTTAATTATTATTTTTTAGAGAATGGAACAAAATGTCTAATTTAGCTCTGTAAAATAAAAGGCTAAAATAGCGCTTTGGGCAAAAACGTCCCATTTAAATGCCTGCCAGAATTTGGGGAGGAAAAAAAATTAAAAGAAAAAGCATGGAGAAGCATTTTCCAGCTTCAAAGAACTGCATAAACATTGGCTGGTGGTTCCTTCACCATTCTTTGCTCCTATTTGACAATGGAAAGTCATATTCTCCAGGGTGCAGTGTCAAAAGCAGATTCATCAAGATATCAACTGAACTTTTACCTTACATTTTTTCTTGAATCATAGAATGATTTGTGTTGGAAGGGACCTCAAAGATAATTTAGTTCCAACCCTCCTGCCATTGGGGGTCTCCTGAGCTGCTGAGAAAATTGCTGTAGTGAAACAATTTAGTTTATGGCGTGCAAACATTAATAAACTTCAAGGATGTCAAACATTGAAATGTTCACCACTAACCTGTGTCCCCAAGTGCAACATCCTCATGTCTTTTAAATTCCTAAAGGAGTGGTGACTCCACTACTTCCATGAGGACTCTCTGCCAAGGTTTGACAACCCTTTGAGTGAAGAAATTTTCCCTAAAATCCAATCTAAACCTCCCCTGATGTGACTTGAGGCCATTGCCTCTTACCCTGTCATTTGTTACCTGGGAGAAATGTTACAGAAACCCTGTCCATGCTGGCCAAGGACACTCAAGTGGTCTTTGGAACTTGTGTTAAATGCTCAATTCTGAAATGGAATGGAAGAGGTCAGCATGTTGAGACACAATGATTCAGACATAAAAGGGCCCTTAAGTGAGCCTCTTCTGAGGGACATTATCCAATAGGTTTAGGAACAGCTGCATGTGGAGCTGAGAAAGAAAAACAAAGCTCTCCCTCCACAGGCCTCTCTAAAGAGATTGACTCATATCCCTGAGATTGGTTTCTTTAGGTACCTGTGCACAGATAGGCAGGGTCATTAGCATCTTAGATCAGCTTGATCTGTATTTTCCATGGCCACATTTTCAAGATAAAAGATTTTTTTTTTAATGAAGCCACCTGAGGTACAGCCAAGAAAAGCGGCATATTTGGCATTTTAGAAAGCAAGATGTATTGATGTTTTGAGATTTACAAATAGCACTGATGAGATACAGGAAGTTAAAAGTAGGAACACTTTCCTCTTGGTGTGACCTATCAGGGCATAATAATATTGCAGAAATAAATGTTGGTATCTTGATGTTTCCAAAAGCTGAATTCAAAATGAGACCAACAAAGGCCAGGAAACAATACAGAAATGGTGGGCTAGATGGTCATTGTAGGTGCATTCCAATTGGACTGTTCTGCTCTATTCTATTCTATTCTATTCTATTCTATTCTATTCTATTCTTACTCCATTCCATTCCATTCCATTCCATTTTTATAGAAAATGAACAAATATTTTAGCCACTGGATCTTTATTTTTGTTCATGAATGTGGCATATAACTCAGACTATTCCACAATTTCTGTCTCTCATTTACTGCAATTTATTTCAGGGGTGTCCTGGTATCCTTCTGTGGAAAATAATACATGGAATCCTTAAACTGAAATCAGTAGGACAATTCAAAAAACACAAATGTCAAGAGATATGCTTTTTCTTCTAATTCATCTTTCAAAAAATATGAAATTAGGCTTGAACCAAGAAGGGGAAGGACGCAGCCTCTCTTGGCACCGGTAATTACAATCTGGGACGGCCGCAAAAGTCCTTTCCTTGTTATGAACCACTCTGACAAATGGTGCAAGTAACAGAACGGGAAAAGACAGAGCACTTGGCAAAAGGCTGTAAAATGGCAAAATCACTGAAAGTGTGTTATAAAGCATGCAAGAAGGAAACGCTCCCCCAAGCAGGACATGTCAGTTGCATGGGCTTGGCTGAGAAAAACAGTTGCTTAAAGACTGTGACTTATGAACGTCTGTGGTGGGAGCAGAAGAAATGCCATAGGGGGGTAGAGCAGATGAGAAATGGATTAAGCCTGAATGAGGAGGAGAAAACTGGAAAAGTCAGGCAAAGTTTCTGAGGTGGAAGACGACATGCCCTAGGAAGACATGGAAAGTTGGGATGAAAAGAAATTCTCCCTACAGGCACAGACCTTGTCTACTACATTCTACAGCATTTCAGGAATTAGATTAGAGGACAATGACTTTGTACTTTGCAAAAAATGTGGGGTTTTTTCAATAAGAAAAGAGTGCACATATACCTACATCTCTATTTATACCTAGAGTTCCTAGCAAACTGATGCTTATATCACTATATACATATACAGGTGTATATATGGAAATAAATTATTGCATTGTGCTTTTGTATTCTACTGTTAATTTTCTTCAAAGGGATTGAAATGTTTATGAAAGAAAGAGAAGCTTATTAAGACATGAAGAAGAGTCTGCTGCTGTTAGTTAAATTATGGTTTGGGACACAGTTATTATAGTCTTTGGCTTTCTTCTTAAGTCATTTTTTACTGCAGGTTGGAAATTGGTTATATATATACATTAAAAAGACAATTCCATTGTCATCAAAAATTAAGACTTTTTTCAAACTGTCAATATCATTGATTTTTTTTATTTTTTCCTAATCTCAGAATGGAATATTTCCATCCTTTTATTTGAGATTACTTTCTAGAAAGCAAGCAATGTTGTGGAGAAGGATATTAAGTTTAGGAAAGACAAAATAAAAGAATTTTTCTGTGATGACTTTTTTTTTCAATGCCCTCATAACATTATTTTTTAAGTTTCACTTAATAGAAAAACCATTTTGGAAGAACCAAGAAGAACTAACTGTGTAAAGCAAAATATCCAGTTCTTGCCCAAGGCTGCTTATGACGTCAGTACCCTAATAAATCATGATAAAAACAATGTTTCATATTCATAGAGTTGATATGGTCTGAATTTATGAAAATAAGTAAAATAGAAGGGTACAAATGATAGTTGTCATCAGTTTGCATATATGGGTACCCAGGAGGAATATAGTGACACTGTCAGAGCACTCAGGGATCAGAGCTGGGAATTCACATGGAAGTTGATTCTCACCAAACACATTAAGATCATCAGAAAGGGCTTCTATGGGAAGGAAGATCAGGAAAACCGTGGGTTTGGTGCTGAATGGGGCTGGGGATCTGGTGACAGATGACACAGAAAAAGCTGGGAAACAAACACCACATTTTCCTTGATTTTTCCTGGTAAGATTTGTCTTGAGCAGTCTCAGAAACCAAAAGGAAAATCTGGAGCAAGGAAGACTGGCCATCAGTGGGTGAGGACCAGCATAGGAAAGTTGTATACAAGTGGATATATCCAAGCCCAGAAGACCTGGGAAGATGTCCCAGGAGTATTGAGGCAGCTGGGTGCTCATTCTCAACGACCTTTGAAAGGCTGTGGCCACTGACAGAGATCCCTGAGGACTGGAAAAGAACAAATTTCATGCTTATCTTCCAGAAACAATGAGGACCCAGGAAAGTACAGATTGATCAGCCTGCAAGAGTGATGGGACAACTCATCCTGGAAACCTCTTGCAAAGATATGAAGGACAAGGAGGCAATAAGGTGTAGGGAACACACACTTATGGAGGGAAAAACATTCCTCTTCAACTGGATAGCTGTCTGCACTGAAATTAATAAGACAAGGAGGGAGCAGTTGGTATTGTTCATTTCAACTTCAAGAAACCTTTGTCATGGTGGCTGACATCACCACCACAGGCAAGTAGATCAAGAATAAAATGGACAGTGAGGTGGATTGAAGGTGAGCCAGTCTCCCAGCCTCAGGGGGGTTATGACTGGCAGCACAAAGTCCAGGATGAGGCCTGTCACTGTACCCAAGGGTCACTGCTGGGCCAATGCTGTTAATCATTTTCAGTGGCCAAGATGAGCAGATGCAAGTCTGCCAATGGTACAAAATTGCAAGGAGTTGTTGATATGCAAAGTGGTCGTGCTTCCATTCAGAGGGACCTCAACAAGATGAAGAAATGGCCCAGTGGGGATCTCCTGGAGTTCAGGAAAGGAAAATGCCAAATGCTTGGAACAGAAAGGAGTAACTCCATGTGCCAGGACAGACTGGGAATGCTGGGAAAGCAGTTTGATGGGAAAAGACAGGGTGATCCTGGTGATTCTATCAAACTTTTAGACAGTGATTCTCTAATTTCACGTAGAGCATTTTTTAAGCAAAATCTAATCAGAAATTTGAATAGAAATCACAGAGAAACTACTAAAATCTTTTATAGGAGCTATCCACAATGGATAGGACAGATTACCCATCCACCCTGTAGGAATAGAAGTCATCAACATGGGTATCACAAAGAAGACTGGAAGGTGGCTGATGCTGTGTGAGCTGATTCTGCTTCTCACAGCAGTGGAGCTGTCACTTTCAACACCCACTGCCCAATTCATTCCTAATGTGCTCCCAAAGTCATCTCAGTGCAGTAAAATATATTTTGGAGCCTTTCATTTCCATTTCCCTGTCAGCTTCTCTCTCTGTATTCCATCCTATCAGTTTGTAGCAATGCATATGATGAGACAGCTCAGAACTTTATTAGCATGGCTTGGGCTGACCACAACATGCATGAGCAAGAGATGCAAAGCTCCATCCTTTTTATCCTCCTGCATGTTGTCAGGGATAATGCAAACTGGAATAGTCACGATACATTTGCCCTGGGGAAGTAAACAGATAAAAGCAAGAAATACATATATGAAATACTTTGGGAAATTATTAGATATTACTTGTACCCTGTCCAAATTGTATAACCCTTTTTTTATATTAAATAAACTCTTACCTCCTCAGTAATCCTATGAAAGAGGCTTTCTGCAGAGTAGAAGTGTACATGTCTGTGCATATTCACAGTCTACTTAGTCATAAAAATTAAGTGTTCTTTTGCAGATGTACCTTTGGGTTTCCACTGATAGGGAAAAAGTCCAGACATGTAATCTGAACACAGGGAATAGCACCTGCCTTAACCAATGGACAGAGTGAACATTCCCTGAGCAAATTAAGCTGATAGGATCTGGCCCTAAAGTGTCATAGCAATCCATAAGGATTTTTTAGTATGATTTTCCTCTTGTCAAAGAGCAAGAATGTGGGAAAAAGGAAGAGGTGTGACTTGGAGAACATTACAACATCCCCTTTCATTGGCTGTAAGGACATGTAGGCCATAAACAAAGGGAATTGCTTTGGAAAGATTTGAAATGGAGATTGTCCTGTAACAGCTAAGGCTTTTGAAACTTGATAGAATGTGCAGATGGATTCAGATGAACTCTTAAAATATATTTCATAGCTAAAGATTATGGACCAAAGAATGTTTT
The DNA here is from genome assembly GCA_013400435.1 of Pycnonotus jocosus. Classification (NCBI taxonomy): domain Eukaryota; kingdom Metazoa; phylum Chordata; class Aves; order Passeriformes; family Pycnonotidae; genus Pycnonotus; species Pycnonotus jocosus. Next base: position 36,351 of record VWYP01014857.1, on the reverse strand, counting down.
TGATCCTTCATAACTGGCACTGTTGAAGACTGAGTTTATCATCATTCAACATAAGTCTTTGACCACTAACAAAGGCAATATTGGTTTCAGTAGATGAAAAATAATCTAGAAAAGAGGAGAAATAAAAGGAGAAGAAAGGAAGAGAATATATATTGTTTCCTTAAATAAAGATTGAAAATGTATATCGAAATTGCCCTGTGGATTCAGAAGGGAAGGCTCTGTGTTTTGGGGTTGTTTTTATTTTTTTTTTTAAGAAAAGGACTATTGTCCACTATTGTGGGATTATTGGAGTTTTCCTGTGCAGGGCCAGAAGTTGGACTTGATGATTCTTGTGGGTCCCTTCCAGCTCAGGACACTCCATGGTGCTATGATTCTACATAGACTGCCTCCAGACAATAAATATGTGCAGTTATTGTACAGTCTGTTGGTTGCTCTTGACACTAAGAGTTGATCTTAAGTAGATTTTCAATCACCATTAGAGGTGAGCACAGATTACACATTGTATTTCAGAAAGACCATGAGATCCAGTACCTACACCAGAATCTTCAGTTTCCAGGAAGGACATGAAAAATAGTAGCAAAAATAAATTTTCTAAGAGCAAGCTACCTTGAAGATTTTCCCCACAAAGAAATAAATGTTAATCGTTAGTTTATAATTTCAGATTTATTGGTGCAATCTGCAATAGCATGGGGCATACAGACAGGAGACTTTTTTCTCCTGATATTTGGTTCCAAACAATTAATTGTGTGTTCTGGAATGGTGCTGCTACCTCTGGTTTTTTTGGGTAGTGGTATTGTCATCCAAATTCCTTTATAAAGCCCCAAGAGCTCATTGGATGAAAACCATTCTAAACATATGAAACGCTTTTCTTCTTTTGTTATTATTGTATCAATAATCTTTGCTGCCCTTTGTATTAAATTTTCTTCTCATAGCACCTGCAGTACTAAGATTACAAGGAATTTTATTGCAATAATACATAATTTTTTCATACCAGTGCTTTGACACCATTCCCACAGGGGGAACTTTTTGACATCACCAGGACCAACAGGATACTTACTGCAGAGAGAAATAAATCACTCCCTATGATACCTAAGTAAATATTTAAAACCTTAAATTTATTACTTATTCTTGAATATCTTGGCTGAAACTTTTGCAAAAAACCCTGCAACATATTTCTTATTTAGGGATCATTAATTTACTGAAAGCTCATTGTGGGTCATTTTTTTTACAGAGTATTAAGAAACAAGGTGCTGCTCACTAGAACTGGTAAATATTACAAAGTATCTGTGAACATGCATTTTGAATACAAATCAGAAAATTTCCATTACGTATGCAATCTCCTTTTTTCATTTCCCATTATATACTCAGCAATATTATTGAAGAAACAGAGTTTTATAAAAGCTCATACAAATGCTCATTTCCTCAGTCTACGATCCGACACAAGGAAATACTGATAAGGTTATCTGCTTCTTTTATTGGACTTATTAATTTTGCTGAATATATTCCAAGACATGATGTATCCTTCAGAGTAGTCAATGCAAAACTCAACATTAGAGGAGGGAGGAAAACATGCTTATTGTGCAGTGCTGTGATAGGTCAGCTTTTGAACTTCAGAACTGCTGGTGTTCACAATTTCTGAGTGGCAATTATCCAGTATCTCAAAAAAGTAGCTTAATGTACACTGAGACAGCTCAAGAGTCATAGTTTCCTGCCTATGTCCTATAAAGCATTTCCACTCAATAAAGGAAAAATAAATTTCTTAGCATAAGGTCACTAGGACAATAAAAACTAACCCATATCATTTTACTGCCAGAGAAGCTGGGACCTGATTCAGGTTGTTTTATTCCTGTTTGTTCAACATGTTAATAGAAGGGTTCCTTCTTTAGTGATGTATGCTGTCTTAGCCTATACAATTATAAATACATAAAATGTTTCAAATATATTTATGTCATTTATATAGAGAATCAAATATGTCTATTTATAAAAATTATGTATTATGTGAATTAAGTGAAACTGTTTTTCTACATTAAAAAAAAAAAATTCTGCAAAGATTTCAAGAAGAAACAGACTCTATCCAGAACTCTCTGTGCAGAAATAAATGCCCACAAGCAATCTATGGGTCAAAAACTTTTAGGAAATGACAGACTTAGTGAGCAGGAACAGCTGAAACTTTCAGCACATGCTGTTGTCCCATCCTGCACGGCCATGTCCAAGACATCTGCCCAAGACCTGAAAACATCATTTGCATCAAAAGTCTCTGTTGAAAGAAGCTTAAAGTTATTCTCAATAAAGCTTAAATTAAGTTCAAAGAAAAAAAATCAGAAATTGCCTCACTGATATGCCAGAACAGCGATCAATTATTTTTCTATGAAAACTTCTTGTAGCCAAATATTTCCACCTTTGGCCTAATGCTCAGTCAAAGGGAATTCCCTCTGCTTCTTTTGCAGAAACAATGTGAATTGGGGAAGAGTGAAGCATAAAGCCTTCATATTTCTATGAAATGCTTTAGTATCTCTTGTTTTGTTTTATGTGTAAATATATATATTCATGTGCAACTAATTAATATGTGTAAATAAACATTATATCCAGGTTCTATATACATATAAATCTATGGAACATATCTATGTTGGATGTCCCAGACCAAATCTTTGTAGATAGGCATCAGTGTAGATTGGTCTCATTGGAAATAGCAATGGCCAAAAGGGTTTCAGGTTTGAATAATTCTCTTGCCCTTCCAGGTGGTTCATCACTCCAGGTCCAGTTCAAGATGTATTGATTAAGTAGCTTAAGGGAAGGTCACCAAGCTCCAGCCCACCTTCCCTGGGGGTTCCAGGAAAAAAGGATATTTTGTGGCCATTTGGAATCTCATGCCAGTTACCAGACAAGAATGAGTACAGAACAAACAAACCTCATTTAAAATAAAAATCAGCTTTCCAGTGGCCAGAGATAGATGTTTTCCATCTGTGCAAAGTGTTTTAAAGTAACGATTTGTCTTCTGATATTTGTAGTATTTTTTTTGTATTTTTCTGACGTGGTCTTTGTATGGCAAATTGGATCTCTTTGTTTAAACAAAAAAAACTTTGGTTACCTGTGCTCCCACTGAATGCTGCCCTTCAACAGAGCTTTTCTCTTTTCCTCCCTGCTCAGCACTTGAAGCATCTTAGCCAAAATACTTTGAAATTTTCTGGTTTTGTGTTTTGCTTCTGTGATGGCGATCATCCAATGTAACTGAGACCTCCAAGGAGCTGTGGGGTGTTTTTTTAAACTAGAGGCTGGAAAAATGTTAAAAAAGGACCTGCAGGATGCCTCTCCCTATGAACCCATGAGGAGAGAGAGCTGGAAATGATCATCTATTTTTAAAAAAGCTACAATGTTCTTTCACATGCAAATTACCAGGGATCCAACTCACATAGTTCATATCCCAATAGGAGGAAATACAGCAGAGCTGACAGATGTCATCAGTTGACTTAAGTGACTGCATAAAAATTCACAACGTAAGTCTTTTATCTACAAACCCCGCATGTTTAAGAAAGAAAACTGTGCCAGTGGTTATAGGCTACTACTTTGACTGCTAGGCCTTTGTCACCTGCAATTCCATGGGTAAACTGTTTTAAATTACGGGACTTATTCAACAATATCAATAATTTTAATATAAAATGGTAAAGACACGGATTTTTAAAACAAAACCAGAAAACAACCAAAAAATTGCTCTCGTGCATGAACGTTCCTTTATGATCCAACTTGCAACATTTTTACAGGCTGTATGTCTGAAAGAACATACATATAATGATGTTTAAAGTGTAGTCAAGAGCAAAATTATTGCAGTTTTATATATATAGTGAAGCCATATAACAAAAGAGCAGTAGCTAGTGTTTGCCCTTATATGAGATGCAGTCATATAATAGAGAGCCTTAAAGCTAGGGTTTACTGTACTTTGGGAATTAATCACATAAACTATAAATTGGGTTCAACAGGCTGGCTGGGTAAATAGGCGCAGCTAATGAGGACACTATGAGATCTTATAAGAGCGCTGAGTGCCCCAGGACAAAAGTGCCGAGCTGCACCTGATGGAAAACTAGAAGACATCAAAGCATAAAGGATTAGTGCTCTCACAGTGTTGAGAAATGGCCAGGGGGAGATTCACCAACTTATTACCCACATCCAAGCTAATCCTGTTATCTGCAAAATATGACTGTGTTCAGGAACTGCCACCACCTAAACTTGCAGGAGACTAATTCGGTGTTTACATGGACAAAAGTGAGGGGAATTTTCATCTGGGCAAAGAATATGAGAGAAGAGAATTTTTAAGGGTTTCCTTTGTATGGAATGCTTGAAGAGGAGAAAATATAAAATTAGTTCTTTAATGGCTATTCCGTATCCTATATAGATATCCTATAGGATAGAATCCCTTCTCTAAGAATCCAGGGCAAAAGTCACGTAAAATATGCTCTCTCTCGTGCAGTTGCACTTTCCTGAAAGAAAATCAAAATACATTGGAAGTACCTTTGAAGATGAGAGGAATTAATAGTCCCCCAGTCTCCCTGCCCAGGAAATCTTTTGTGCAGCAAATGTCTGCCTGATTTTTTTCAGTGCAATAAAAGAAGGTAAAAAATAACCCAAGGTCCTTGCCAGCACACCACAAAATATAATTCATTATACAGCCTAAGGTATGTGAGTTGGCTCAAAATTTCTTTTGGAAAAAGTTTATAATTACCAGTGCTAGAAATCTAATTTCTTTTTTTTACACCAAAGCTCCATTTGGTATAACAGCACTTATGGTGGATAACAGATCTTATTTTTCAATTTGAATAAAACAGAGACAGACCCAAACAGAACCTCTTGGAGCAGATAATGCCGGGGAAAAGGTCTGCAAGTTATATTTAATCTAAACACGCAATATGCTCCTTCCAGTGGCTCATCAGGGCCAGGGATGGTTGCCTCCAGGGCAGAGTTTAGGCGTGATTACCCAGGCAAGCCCATGGCTAAGCATTTATATGGCATTAAGGAACACCCCCAGCACACAGATCTTGCAGGCAAGGATTTATCTAGCTATCTAAGGGAAATGATTAATTTTGTAGGTTTTTAGTTTTTTTAGGGGTGTGAGAATGCCAGAGTGCCTGGTGATGGGAGAGACTCATCGTGGGGATGGCATCGCCCTGCAGGCTCCCCTCGGCTTTCTCACTGCTGCTGTTTGACAACGCCACACTGAAGTTGTGAGAATACTGCAATTAGTGGCCTCCATTAGCAATGAAAAATAAGCACCCTGGTGAGAAGGAGATGGTGATTACCTGATGTGAGTGAATCAAAGAACCCGGGGAAGATTGGTGTGGTGATCCCAGGGTACCTGTGGAAACTAATTTATACTCTTGACTTGCACATCTGGCCCTTCTCACTTGTCTGTTTTCTAACCCTGGACACATCTGGATTTCTTTTCCTTCTCCCTAAGAATCACCCAGTCTAGTATGTCCCATAACAAAATTTTTGATAATTTATTATTTTTCAACCCAGACTGCAATGGATCCACCTCCTTCTGTACACATGGATCTCCTGATGTCCTTTTCAAAGGTCCTCGATGACCATGGAGGTCTTATCTGACTTTAATGATTCCATGATTCTGTGAAATTGCCAGGAAACAGATCAAGGAATGGTCATTGATTAATTCTGCAGCTTCCTTCGTTTGGTAAGGTGAGATTTTTTCACTCATAAAACTGATGAAAACTGAAAAATCAGGTACTGAGATCTCTCAAAGTCCTCTTGGTTTTGCTGAGTTCTTCCTTTTGGAGAGTGAAAAATATTCAGCCATCTTTTTAAAGATCTATGAAAGCTCCGCTTGTACATGTTGGAAGAAATTCTTCCCTGTGAGGAGGGTGAGGCCCTGGCACAGGGTGCCCAGAGAAGCTGTGGCTGCCCCATCCCTGGAAATGTCCAAGGCCAGCTTGTACAGGGCTTGGAGCAGCCTGGGATAGTGGAAAGTGTCCTTGCCCATGGCAGGAGATCTGGAACATGATGGACCTTAGGATCCTTCCAACCCAAACCATTCTGTGATTTTATAATTCTACAATTTCCTTTTTTTCCCTAATAGAGATCTCTCTTCCTCGAGTTTTTATTGAGATAGTTTTCTAAATGTTGTTTTATTCCTCTTGAAAATGTGGAAAAAAATATAGAAAATATGTCACTTATTGGATTCGATGCCAAATAATTTAATTTTGTCAGGTTAAAATACTTTTGAATTCAATTCAAAACAGATACATATGACTTTTTAACTTATTAAATAATGCTTTTCAGTTTTTTTTTAACTTCCTAGGAAATTTGAAGGTCCATTACAGACACAGACATCAGAGTGCTATCAATGCAATGAAGAACTGTTTCTGCTAAGACACAGCTTGTTAGAAAAAGAAAAAAAAGATTAGAAAACACCAATTTAAAAAATGAAGTAGTTCTATGGAGCATTGATATTCACATAAATTTCTATGTGTTTGTCTGATTATGGGCTGAAAAATGTTTCTTACTTCTTCGCCTTATTTAAACCAAAACAAATGGAGCAAGGCTAAACATTGTGGATTCAAAATAAGGAAAAGAAAACCTGATTCCTGCCTGGAACCTGTAGAGACTGACATCATAGTCCTAACAACTGCTTCCCTTCTCATTTTAGATTTTGCTGATCAAATGGGAAACAAAATTTAAAAGTAATAGTATGCCTTAATAATTTTGTTTTTCTCATTGATTTTCACATACTCAAGCAGTTTTGGATGATGGAACAAAAGCCTCAGAATAAATACTAATAGCTGAAAAAAACCACTAATTTTGAAGGTATGATTTATACAAATATTATACAGGTCATGAAATTGGAAGTGTTCATGAAGGAGAAAGGTCTTATGGAAGATTTTCTGATTTCAAGATTCATTATGTTTGATTGAAATTGTGCCCACTATTATTTTTTGAGTTCTTCCCTGATTTTTTTTTCTTCTTACCCTGGCTCTCTTCCTCATGGACAATAATCCTGATAGGATTTGCTATTTAATTTTTCAGATGTATAGATCACCTCTTGGCAAATAAAACTCTTGCAAGAATTCAAAAATTTGCATTCTGAAATTTATATGGGAAAACACATAGATCCCAAAATGATCAAAATGTGTAGAATCATAGAATCAGAAAATACCCTGAATTGGAAGGAACCCACCCGTGTCATTGACTCCAATGATCAAATGCAACACGGCAACAAGTCCCTGATGATTCCAGAATGAATCCATACAATTTTCCCTGGCCCTTGGCAGAAATTCAGCTCCATTTGGTGATCTTTACCTTATTCACCTAGTACATACATTTACAGATTTATGTAAACTTTTTTCACAGCTGAAGAAAAGGTAAAACTCTATAGATCAATAACTCCCCGCTTTTCACCTCCTCCCCTCTTCCCACCACAAATCAGAAAACACTGAAAACAATTAGTTTATATTCCTTAGATTGAAAGGATTTTTTTTTCTCTGTAGTCCAATCTGGATCACAAAAAGTGACAATAGTGGAGGCCTTCTCTTGCCCCTAAGTTCTTTTGGAAGTAAATCTACAAAGCATTTTGTTTCTCTTAACTAAATATTTTGCTTTTGTTTCCCAAAGCTATGGAAAAAGTCAATATAACAAATTTCAAACTACCAAAGAATGTTTTTCTTTGTAGCTGCAGAACTATGATGCCTTTACTTTTTCTGTATTGATGTTTTATGTTACTGAGAAGCTCAGAGAAGGAAAAAAAAACAAATTTCTTTTCGGTGAGTTCTACGCTCCCAAGCACCAGAGAAATAAACATGGAGCTCCTGGAGCAGGTCCAACAGAGGCTACAAAGATGATAGAGGGACTGGTGTGGGGTTTTTATCTTCTTTTCTTCTGTTAGAGCCAGGATTAAATGCTCGGAAGACACAGTTTTTGTGTTTGGACTCAGATATTTATTCATTCTTATCTATAGTACAGTCTCACAAGTTGTGAGTTCTAGCTAACAAGGTGAAAAATGGCTCTGTCTCTATCTCTTTCCAAGTCTTTTAAGCCCAAATTGTCCAATTAACAAAGGATGCCTACATTATTTTTACTTTTAACTCAATAACCAAACACCCGTGGTCCACAATGTGGATTATTCTGTTCCAATTACAAGAAACCACTCAAAACCATGAAGAAGGTGGAAAAAAGAGGAGCTTAGCCTATGCCCTAAAACCTCCATGTTGTTTTATATATATTACTATATACTAAATTCTTAAACTTTAATTTTTCCATGTGCTTTGGGATTACCCTGCTGGAGCAGTGAGGAGGGACCAGATGAGCCACTGTGGTTCCTTCCACCCCTTTTGTGATTCTGTGATTCTGTGTGCATTTAAGGAATATATGATGAGTCATTTACTTCACCTCACCTTTTAGGACCAACTAAAAGTGAGTTCTCAATGATACATTCAATGGGTAAAGAGGGGACCGGCCCCAAAGATCTGCATTTGTTTGCAGCATAGATAATGAGCTATGGGCAGGTCAATCTATGTAGTCTATTGGAACTCTTGGTTACATAACTACCATTACAAATTGACATCTAAAAGGGCCAATTACTTACTTATATTAGGTGAATTCCACCTTTTCCAACAATTTCTTAATTTTCTTTTCCAAGTCATGAATGTTAACACTTCATATATTGTTTTTTTCTATTTCATAATAATCTTTTCATACCCAGAACNTTGTTTGTTTGTTTGTTTTCTATTTCATAATACTCTTTTCATTCTTTTCAGAATAGAAATGTTTTCAAGGACTGGCTGTTGTGCATCTTTGAGTTTTTCATAGAATCACAGAATAGTTTTGGCTTGGAAGGGACTTTAAAGTTAATCTGGTTCCAAGCCCCTGCCATGGGCAGCAACACCTTCCACTAAACCAGTGAACAAATGCTATCAAATATTTTGGATTGCTGTCATGACAGGATATCTGATGTTCTGTTTGCTCACCGTGGTACAGGACAATTCATACACGAGAGAAGAGACAAAGTCTGGAGATTTTAAGTTCACTTGTAGCTATACAGACTTAAACAGTGACAAACTCACGAAACTAAGTCGCTTTTTGCAAGGTACATCCAAAATTTTAGGCTAGACTGAGGAGCAGGAAAGGCCTGAGGTGAGCAGTGTCTTTTAAAGAGTTGTCAAAGTACTCTGGGCCTGCTTATGGCCATGTTTGGCTGGAAAGCACTAATTAGATTAGATATACTTGGCTAGAAGGCAGAAAGCTTAAAACATTAACTTTTTAAACATGTGCATACATTTGGGCTATAACGTATTCAGCTTTTTGGAGGTATGCTCTGAGTAAATATCTTGCCAGCATGATGTTATCCCTTAATTTCCTAAATAGAAATATGCTGTTTCAGAGTGCACACACACTATTCTTTTATACAGTGTTGAGGGAAGAGCATGGATGCAAAAATGGTACTGATATCTTCTTTTTTTTTAATTAGGAAATACATAAAAATGCTCCACATTTGCTGAGATTTTGAATTTTGATTTTTACTTTTCTTTTTATATTTTTAGTACATCTGTTTGTTTATGGTTATTGAGGAGAAGGCTATATGAGCATTTTTTTTCTACAATAAGGATTACTCAAAGCTTCCAAATAGTGTGAAAACCTTGAATTTTGTTGTCTTAGCACAAGCTAATGGACAAATACACTACCCCATGGCAATCTACCTCCCATGGAGCCCCTGCCCTCTACTTCCCTCTTTGCTGGGACACATAAGAACCCTGCCTAAACATACAGGGTTACAAAAAACAGCACAGTCAAAATATCTTCACTTTGGGAATTGCATAATGTTGGAAAACTTCTATTCTCATGAAAAAATTCTCACTGAGAAGAACTGAGTGCAATGTTTGGTCAAGGAAGAGAGTGAAGTGATAATTTGTGCACTGTGGAATTGAAAGGATGACCATTTGTGGGATCATTTTTCATACATCAGCAATGTGATCATTTGTTTACCTTTCCTTTTGAAGCTATTTAATAGACAGAGTGAGGAAAAAGAAGATTATCCAGCAGGTTTTGTTCACCTTTGTGTTCTGTGCCCATCCAAAGCAATTCCTGAGTTGGTTACCCTTGTTTTTGTTTGTTTGTTTGTTTGTTTGTCTGACTTTTAAGACATGGTCCTACATACACATGGGGACATGAGGGATTTTTTAATTGAGGAATATGGTCCATAAATACTTACTCTGGGATTTAGGAAGCCTTAGAAATTCCTTTTCTGAGACTTCAGTTCAAGACTTTAATCTTCTGAACATTTATAAAAAGACCTTGGGAGATCTGCATTTGAGTTTCAGCATTGTATTCTACATATTTTGCATCCAAAATTTACATCTTTGGACTTTTGTTCAGAACATTCTTGAAAATACAATTCACAAATAAACTCAGATTTTTTTACAGTCACTGGTGATTTGTGATCTTGGGCTTCAATCTTCCTAAGAGATGTCTGTCTAAATCTCATCTACAGACTGACTTTTCCTTCAGGAATTTTGTATTTCATGCAATTTGAATGTCTTAAATAATCTCATAACTGAAAAATTTAGATTTTTTTTTAACCCGTTGCACTTCATAAATATTGGGTGCAATCCCTTTTGTGCTCCTTCAGAAATTTTCTGTAGTCTGAAATGAGTGAGGGTACAGAAGGAAATTTTTCCATTGTCTGTGAGGAGAAGGTAGGATGTGTGGTTAATGTTAAGTCAGGTGATTCCTACCCCCACTAATTAGGACAAGCAGTCAAATTAAAAGAATTGACTGTTTTGTAAATCTCAGCTGGCTTTATATGTGCACCTGAGTTCATCCTGTCTTACTGAACTTTCTCAGATCGGGATGAAATTGTCCCAGGGTCCCTCTGCAGTCAGTAGAGACTCATCTACACATCTTTATCTTTATCATATTTGGAACTTTGGTGAGACTCCCTGCACTCTGGGGAACTCATTTCTCCACACGTTGAACAGAAGGCATGGAGAAGACTTGGCAAAGAGAGATTTGGTGTGGGACTCATTCATCTCCAATATTTTTCTAAATTATGTTGCAGGCCAAAAGTCTTTAATCTCTTGGCAACGACAGAGTTTGCTTATTTTTTTAGGACTGCCTAATCCTAAACATACTTAAATTTCAGTTCTATTGAAACTTCAAGTGTTGCTTTCACTGTATTCAGTTAAGGGAAGTGTGAAGTACTCCAGGGTCTTGTCTCCAGGACTATGCTGTTTTCCTGATCCCTGCAGGCCTAATGTAACAAAGTCACGCATCTGGAGGATTTGTTTTCAGAATTGAGACCCCTTCTAAGCTGAACAACCTAACTATCAGCCTGAGCTAACCTTCCTCTAATCTTTTTCCTATATCCTAATTTTGTGTTTTCTTCTCCTCAAGTACTCCAGAGAAAATATTGAATAGTCTGGCAACTGAAATACTCAGAGGCTGAAAGAATATGAGCTTAACCCACATCAGGTTGCTTAGCACCTTGATTTTAGATCCCACACTTTATCCTTACAGGAACAGGAAGTAATAATATTTGCATCCCTTCAGGGGGGGCAAACTGCATCCCAAAACATCTGGTGTTCCATACTGAGTCCTTACACTCTTGGCAGAAGAAAGTCAGGCTAGACTGCCCTGTAAATGCACCTAGTCAATAAGAATAGAAAAGTATTAGGCTGAGCAAAAATGTTAAAAGTAGTACAGAGAATTTAAGAGGTTATTTTAAATATGCTGAACCACCATTGTCCAAGTGCTGAAAGTATTGCTATCCAAGTTTGGGCCTTAACCAGGTGACAGGATTTCATCTTTTGATGTTTAAGGGTTTAAATTTCAACAAAACAATAATCAGAAGAGTTGTAGTGAAGTCTACTCCAGCCCTTAGTTATCTATTCCCCAGTTCATATTTTTAAAATGTGAGTATTGGCACAGGGGCTGTGAGATTGTATCTGCTGAGGATAATGAAGTGTCCACATGCTGTGGTGATGGTTATCAATGAAAGACTCAGGAGAGGAGTGGCCTCAGTAAATTGCTGAACAAACTTACTCCTGACAGGGTTGTGAGATCAAGCCCTGAAGCCAAGATATCACAGAAGTCTTGGCAAACAAATCAGATATGTTGTGTCTCAGAAATGATGCTGTTCTGCAATGGATAGGGCTTCTCCTCCTTGTAGCACTGAAAATATTCTTTGATTAGAATAGGGACATCTTGGGGTTCCCTAAATCCTCTCCTCAACAGATATGGTTTCACAGCCCCTGCTTCAACACTCACATTTTAAAAATGGGAACTTGGAGGAATAGATTAACTCAGGGCTGCAGCAGGCTTCACCATAACTCCTCTGACTGTCTCTTTGCTGAAATTTAAGCCTTTAAATGTGAAAAGTGCAATCCTGTCACCTGGTTTAGGTCCAAACTTAGATATTTATGCTCTCAGCACTTGGACTGTGATGGTTCAGCATGCCTCAAATCATCACCTAAATCATACCAGAGACAAGAGGGCAGAAAAGTGCTTTTTTATCTGTACCAGGTCTGGGCTGTGTTTTCTTTACTGCCCCTTGAACATTAAGTTTACCAAAGCAGTATGCATCAAGCTAAGTGTGTCTAGGGACCAAGAGACAACTCTGGCTCACCAAGAAGGCATTCAAACGAAAAGAGAATACAGGCTCAGGAATGTTCCCAAGGAAAAGTTGCTCCTTTATTCTTAAAAGGATACATAACCCTGAACTTCCACAGTTTGCATAGTGCTGTGTACAGGCCTTTGGTGAGTACTGAAGCCAGAAGGTTTTCCTATTATATTTGCCTAGTTGGCATTATCTTTCCATGGTTCCAGGTGAGGTGGTGGCACAACACCCACAATTCCTTCAGCTCCCCGACCCTCTGCAGCTCCAGCTAGAGTAGCTGACAATGTAATATTCATTCAGCAGCTGATTATAATTAAAAATATCAGAATAATTAAAGTCCTCAGCTTGACAAGCAGAGCCATAACTTTGCCTTCAGACATTCCTCTCTAATTAGTTAATTAATCCTAATGCAAATTATAAGCAATAATTAGTCAGCCAAGCTTGACATAAAAGTCTGCTGACTTACAGCTAAAAGGCTTTTCTGGTTGTTGGTTTGTAGCTTCTTAAGGTGTCTTTTGTCCACTCATAGTTCCTGTGTCTCTGGTCCTGTTAAGTTGCTGCTGATGTATGGATATGAAATTAGTTTGCAGAGTGAGAAAACACAGCTATAAAAATTTGCACTACCATAGGCACTATTTTATTTGCTTAATAAACTGCATAGTCAGAATGTGTGTAGAATATAAATGCATCACATATGCATCCTAATATAATATAAGCGTGTTTTTATACAATTGCATATATTTAAGGACTTTCACATTCCCAGATTTAGCAGAATGTATCTGCCTGCAGATGGTCTGAGATGTTCTGGTCAATGATATAATGGCGACTTCAATGCAATTCTAAGACTAAGCAAGATTCTGATCTCCCTTATGATAGATGAAATCAAATTATTTTGTACCAGGATAACTGGTATTTGATTCACGTTTTTGCATAGGTTTTTAACAGATCAGGACACTGCTAAAGTGAGATAATTTGAATTATCATCAGATAAATCAGAAGTGTGAATATTGTTTTTTCACATGGCAATGCAGCTGATATCAGTGAGCTGCATTCCACACAGCCCCGGTGCTGTCATATGTCTGAAATACTCAAGATTGATTTGGAACACTCCAAATGGATGTTTATGTATTTATTCTTCTAAAGCATTTTTTCTGAAATTGTTCCTCTTCACATTAAAAAAAAAAAAAAGTTGCAGTGCTTAAAAAAGTGGAAGGCAAAAATGGAAAAAATTATTCAGAATACATAAATACTTTGTAGTCAGAATACTCTTTCTAACAGAGACATAATTAGAACATATTTTTGTACTATACTAACTTGCTTTCTGTCTAACTTCCCATGTTGTTTAAGGTTAGTGGGATCACAGGACCATAAGACACCTGCCTATATATATTTTACTCCTCTGAGTAAACTGGTCTAGTGGAAAGTGTCCCTGCCCATGGCAGGGGGCTGGAACAAGATGACTTTTGATGTATCTTTCACCCCAAACCATTCTGTGATTCTGTGTTTCTCCTCGCATGGTTTTTGTTGATGGTTTAATCATATTAAATATTATGGCTACGAAGAATGAAACTCAGCAGTCTGAGTTTAACCTGCACTTTTCTTACCCAATGTAGTTACATTCCCTGTGCTAAAAACAGAGTATTGAGAACAGGAATAAAAAAAAACTAGTGTAAGAATAAAACCAGATTAATTTATCTTAATTGCCTTGAATTTGTAGCATTTTGACTCACTGTAAACTCTTAAGCATCTTACTGTGACTTAAGCAAAACTGTAGTCAAGACCCATTTTTATTAGTTAATCCTCTAGATATTCATCTCACCTTACCCTAACTGGCTGAGCTCTGGAGAATAAGACCCAAATAGACATTTTCTAGAGTTAGGGAAGAAAAGAGATTCCTACTGTAATCTGGCCAGGATTACCCCTGGGGACATCGATATTTTTCCATGTCTACAGAGGAAAGATAAGATAATTAAGCCCCTCAGTTAAGTGCCTAAAGTTGGGTGAGAAAATCTAAACCTTGTTAAAGAGCTTGGGTGTTCCAAAATGTGGGATGACATTATCTATTTATAGTGTTGCCCTACTGTCTCTCTGTTCACTTGATGAAAAGAATAAAATAGAACCAGGGCTATTATTCAGGAAATCACACAATGGATTTCAAAAAAGCTCTTTCGGGCACTTTTCATCTTTGAATCTGCAAGCTGCACAGAGAAACCCAAATGATTTGAGAATGAGCAGATAAATTGTCATGGACTTCTTGAGCATTTCTTAAGGCCATCAAGGAATGTAGATTGAAGTATCCAATATACAGATGGAAATTTTTTCTAGCTTTCCATTGTCAGAATGAAGATACTGGAGTGTTGAACTCTGAACAATAGAATCACACAATTAATTGTGTTGAAGACACCTTCCAGATCACCCGGTTTCAACCCCCAGCAATGGGCAGGGACACCTTCCACTAACCCAGGTTGCTCCAAGCCTCCTCCAACCTGGATTTGAACCCTTCCAGGGATGGGACAGCCGCAGCTTCTCCGGGCAACATGTGCCAGGACCTGATCACTTCCTCACTGGGATACAAAATAATCCCAATCAGACAAGAAGAAGAGGAGATGAATCATCAACTGACAATTACTGATCCAAACCCTTCCCCACACTTCCTTCACTCCTTTCAGCAGATGTGTCAGAAACTTTCAGGAATTAATGCTGGGAATTTCTGACCCCCAAGGGATCTGAGGTGTAATTGTATACATTCAACTATTTCATGTGTTCTGGGTCTTAGTAAGGTTTCTTTCCCCACCACCACCACCCTTGAATTTGGATTTCATTATGCAGCATTTTATATGTGTGAATTATCTTTCCTTTAACAAGAAGTGCAAGTAATGGAAAGTAGTAGGAAATTAATGAGATGAGAAGCAGGTTAGATTTTTTTTTTCCAGTATGCTTGTGCATGAATAGGAGTTATTCTGTTGTAGCAAGGGGAGAATAGATTAAGCATTTTGGAATGCACAACCCAAGAGGGATAGTTAATCCTGTTTTTGACAATCACAAATGTAATACGTACAAATGAGGGGAAGCATTATGCATGATTTCCCTCATTTTACATACAGCACAATACATTATTTTCCACCTCTTAATTCATGTCTTCATTAAGTAAAACAACTCTAAGTCTAACCGGAGCATAGTGTAGATTTGGCAAAGAATCATGATCTCAACAATGATACATTAAGTTTTCTTTTCTTTTTAAAATGTTTTAGGATACGATCTTTTCATAGATTAGAATATCCGATAAAGCAATGTGTTAATCAGAATTAGTTTGCTTGGCTGCTGTTGACTGTCCAGGCCACCAGCTGTAGCTGTTGATGCCATGCCCAGACAGTGTAGGCATCTGCTCTTTTCCAGGAAATTAGGGGTTGAAGAGGACATTTATGCTTCTAACACATATATCAAGGCTGAAATCCTAGTGCTGCATGGTTTATCTCACTCATCTGCCAATCCTTCATGCCTCTGCGGGCATCCCACATAACCCAGATTTCTTCACCAAGACTGGACTCTACCCATGGTTGTGGCCAGCAACTCTCTTGTATGATATCCCTGAGGAACAGCTCCAGCACTTCTTGGAGCCTTTGATTTGAGGAGAGTCAAATGAAACACCTCCATGTGATTTATGCTTGTTGCTACTTCAGAGCTGCCCTAAATCTTTGTGGGAGATCGGTTTGTGTCCCAGCCAAACCCAGCATGTTGTAACCTCACCCACCAGTGCTGACTCCACACCAGGGAAGATGCCCTTAGGCTCCAAAGAAAGGGGGGGAAAAAAAAAAGGAGGTTTTTTTTCCTTTTTTCACTTAAGAGTGTCATGATTTTAACTCTTTAGCCTTTATTTAACAGGTAAATCCAAAGTGTCAAAGTAACATGTTTCTATATTAAAAAAGTGTGGTTGTTTTGGGTTAATTATTGCTTAGATTGGTACAAGATAAAGCAGGGTAGTTATTAAACATTAGCTAGAGAGATGTTTAACAGTGGGGTTCTCCAATAAAAAAGTAAATAGTGCTTTCTTTTTTTAAATTACTAAATGCAAAATACATCCTTATAAGCCAATGGCTAAACAGTCACACCATTGTGTTATTGTTACTGAACACTGGAATACAATGAAGAGCAAATTGCATTTCTTCTCAGGAGAAAACACAGGAATTTTTTTTATATATATGTAGCTGTAATAACCAGTAAAATTTGACCTGATTTGAATTAGACATTGCTATTGGGATTCATTATGCTTATTTTTAGTTTTCTCTTAATTAACATCTGGCCTAAGTCAGTTCTCAAAATCTCCTCTACAGAGAGTTTTGAGGATGAGTTACTCTTTAAAGATGCCAATCTTACACTGTTAAGGAACATGGAAGCTGAATTCCATACTGATTTCTCATATTTAACTCAGCCTGTAGTTATTGTTCCACACCAGGCAGGAGAACAGCTGAAATCAAGAAACTGATTTCAAAAGCTAGAGCAAAGAAGCATAAAAATACGTGGTCTAGATAAAACAGCTTAAGAGTGAACAGAAAACACCTTTTCCAAAGGTTGGAATCAATGGGCTACCCTTATGATAAGTAAATTATAAGGTCTTTGAGCTGAGAAATGCCTGCTTTTCTGCACTTAGAGATCCCTTACTTGTCACCAAGGTATAGAACTCAGTAGCAAAGCTGATAATTCTAGTAAGAGTTGGAACAGATTTCTGGATGTTGTCAGGGAGGTGGCAATGTATATGATCTATTTTATGTTCAGTATTCACACCAAAATCACAGTCAGCTGTGACTTATGTGACAGTTGTCTTCGAGATGTGAGATTTAGGCTTGGGAAGAGTGAGCTAAACCAAAAACCAACTTTGAAATGTTTGGCATTCTCAGGTAGCAGTTCCAGTGAGAGATGAGACGAATTAATGGTTCAGACTTGCATTGATGTTGTAAATACTCCATATGTTGTACTGAAATGACATTCATCTCCCAAATAAACATGCATTGCTAAAATCAAGTGTAGATTTAGATTGGGCATAAGATAGAATTTTTTTTATTTTTTTTACAATAATGTTGATGAGGCACTGGCACAATTTGCCCAGAGAAGTTGTGGATGACTCATTCATGGAAGTGTTCCAAGTCAGGTTGGGTGAAGAGGAACCCAATGTAGTTGTAGATGTCCCTGACTATTGCACAGGGCTTGGATTTTAGGATGATCTTTAAGGCCCCTTCCAACCCAAATCATTCTATGATTCAATTTGAGAAATTTCAAGTTTTTGCAATGTAAGCTCAAGTTTTCTTAAAGTTTAAATTCTTAGCATAACTTTGGAAAGTCTTTAAACATCACTCTTTCTACTATTTGGATAGAATTTCAAGATTCCACACTCTTTCATGGAAGTCTCTAAATTCAGACAAAAGGAAGAGCTGGTTCATCACTCTTATCTGATCTCAGCTCATGCCACTAAATCTTTGAGGTAAGCAGTCAGATTCCTGTTTGATAAACAGCCTTTCTACCAAAGAGAAACAAAAGGAGAGACCAAGAGTGTTTGAATGAATGATAAATTCCTAACAGAGAGTGAAGTTCCTGCCTGTTCAGTGTCTGCCTAAGAACAGCTGGGGTTTTTTTGAGTAGAAATTCACCTTTCTGGAATGTACACCAGGCCAAGCTTTCACCCTTCTTGCTAAAGAAACGTGGGTGAGCTCTAGTTCAGTACTGGACCAAGTAAGCAGCTGTTGCAAGACCTAGCCTGGAGATCTGCATTCCTCCCAGAACAAACCTGAAAGTGTTGCAAAAGAGAAGTTTCATAACCCCAGTGACGGTTGAGGTAATGGGCAGATATTACGTGTCTTCGTTATTTCTTTTCCTGTGGAGTACAGAAGCTTAAGGTCCAAATACCTTCACTGTGTGATCATCAGAGCCCACCTGCAGTGAAAAAAAAAAACCCTGCTATTTCTTGAGATTGCATAACCAGATATAAAACACTGCTATCTTATATTAGAACTGGCTGTCCAAGCTTTCTCCATCATGAATACAGGAAAATGGAAATATTTAGAAAAAAAATCATATCAGTCCAATGAATTCTGCCTCAGAATGCCCACTCACCCATCTCAACAAGTTTTCCCTCCCTGCCTACCATAAAAGAAACTGAGTTCACTGGCTCAGATAGGAACGTTTGCACTCTCAGCCTGGTTAAGCATCTGAAGTTAAGTGATGTTAAAACCCTCTGGAGACACTATCAGGGCCAACTTTACCCAAATTTAGTTCACTGTGGTGGCTGAAACTTTGCTGTTCACCAGGTATCCAACAAGGTGTTCCAGCACTCTCCCTCCCTAGCAGAACAGGGAAAGAAAACGAAATGTAAAAGCTCATGGGTTAAGTAAAGGGCAGTCACAGTTGATGTGTAAACCAAACTCATCCTGGGGAAAATTAATTTAATTTTTGCCAATTAACAACAGAGTAGGATAGTGAGAAGTAAGAGCAAAAGTGGAAAAAACCCCACTTTTGCCGACTTCCCCACGTATTCCTGGGCTCTTCACCCCTGAGTCTCCCCTTCTCTCCCCCAAGCAGCACAGAGCGGGTGGGGAATGGGGATTGGGGTCAGGTCACGACACTTATGCCTCTGCCATGCCCTCCCTCTCAGGCTGTTCCCCTGCTCCAGTGTCTCTCTCAAGGGATACAGACTTTCCCAAACTTCTTCAATGTACACCCTTCCCAAAACCTGCAGTTTTCAGGAATCACTCCAGTGTGGATCCTTTTCCACGCCATTCAGCCCTTCAGGATCAGACAGGCTCTCAGGATCAGACCACTCCTGCTTGGTTCCCCCACAGGTCACAGCTCCTGACAGAAAACCTTCTCCTGGATTCCTCTCCACGGACAGCAGCCTCCCCCAGTCTGTGTGGTTTATCTCCCTCATCTTCCCATCCTTCCTGCCTGCTGCAACTTGGGGCTTTTTGCTGACACCATATTGAGGCTGTGCTGCTCAGGTTACCCTGAAAAGGAACAGTTATCAACTATTTTTGTGAATATTATTACTTTTTGTTGGAGGAATCAAGGCAGTGAGTTCTGTGTTATGACTATGATTTTCATAACTGTGTAAGGAACCTTGAAACCAACCCAGTTACAGTATCTGCATTCTCTATGTGACTCTGAAGAGAAGAGTTTCTATTTTAAAACTGAAATGGGAACCTGTAAGTAGCCAGGTTCCTATGCTACTTTAATATACTTAGTGAGATATTCTTGATTCTCCTACTAGAAAACTTGCACCCATTCAGGTGGGTGTTCAGACTCAGGAAATAGATTTTAAATTTTCTTTGAATGTGATTAAAAAAAAAATTAAAAGGAACAATTTTATGGCAGGAAAATGGACTCATATAGAGAAAAATGGGTTTTTTTAGTAACCCTGAACAGCTGTAGTTAAACTTAAAACAAACTTCTATTTAACTCCAGCTTTTAAAAATAGAAAATCGAAGTCTCTCAAAAAAGCTTCAAATGGAGTATTTTGAGTTTACCAGGACGTTCCATTCTTTACTTGTGTGTTTTGGGTGGACTAGAATGAATTGAAATCAGAGTATTTCCGCCACACATTCTATGCTCAATTGCTCAGCATTTTCAGATGGAAAAAATACTTGCATTGGAAATTTTCCAGGCAGCTTTCCTTTGATTTTTCCGAGCTGATTCTCTCATTCTTTAGGATTCTGGAACAGAAATTCTCAGCATGGTGTCATGATCCAAACTGCTCATGAACGGCTCTCCAATTCCAAACAGTGTAATTTCAGAGAATTTCCAGGTCTAGCACTAAACCAGTGTGCTCATCTGGCATGTACCTGTGGCTTTTTTTTTTTTTTTTTTTTAATGAGTTTGCTCCCACCAAGCTGGAAAATCCCTGGAGCAGTTTGGGAAGCTGCGAGTATTGCAATGTACCTGCTCCCTCAGCCCTGCCTGCTGCCATAAATCCAGTGCAGGGGGGGAGCAGGAGTCTAAGGAGTGTTGTGTGCCATGGGATCCCTGATGTGCTGGAATTAAACACCTGGGTCAAATGACTCTTTGCTGAGCCACTGTGAAAATCTGTGGAGTTCAGAACAGTCCTGAACATTTTCCATCTCTCCCTTGGGCAGGAGGTCTAAGGTTTGAACTCTGCTGTTCCAATAACACCAAGGGCAGAGATGTGATGTCAAGACCTCTTCAAGGCCTTTATTTTGGTTTTGTTGTCGGTGTTATTTTTAATGTTCAATAATAATCTTTAATTTCCATACTTTGCAGAACAAGAACATTTATATTCTGTGTATTTATGGTTATGTGTACAGTTGGCAAAATGTTACAAATCTTACTTACTTGGCTTAGGACTCTAGAACAGTTATATACCACAAAATAAGTCCATGTTAGAGAAAGGAAATTACTTAAATGCATCTGTGGGGAAAAAAGGGCTAATCAGATTTTCTTGTAGTCTTACACTGTCTCTAGAGTATTTTTGTAAACATGGAGTTCTTCAAGACCTCATAACTCTCTATAGGGAACAAAGGCTGTGTCTATAGCCACAAATAAATCAAAGCCAGAGCCTTTTCTCAACCTCCATCTCTCAGTTATCCAGAATATGAAATAATTCACTTGCTTCCTGTATGGTTTTGGCTTGCACTGTCCAACATTCTCCTAGAGTTTGCCTGGGCAGGGTCCAGGAGATTTGCACATGCTATGGACTGCTCCAGGCAGGAAGGTTGGGCACTGTCTGGAGGGAAAGAGAAGTTAGATGTGTGTCTGTAAGTCAGGCTCCTCACCTGCAGGCTGGGACTGGCCTCTCACTGATCCATGACTTGTTTTATCTAAATACAGAATCACAGAACCACAAAATCATCAAGGTTGGAAGAGAACTTCAAGATCATCTGATCCAACTGTCAACCCAGCACCTCTGAAACCTCATCACCAGGTGCTGCATCCAGATGCCTCCTAAACACTTTCCAGAGTTGGTGACTCCATCACCTTCCTGGCTCCAAAGCCTAACCAGACATTTCACCTTCAGTTAAAAGGTGAATTATTATTTCTTATATCTAATCTGAATTTCCCCTGGTGCAACTTAAGGCCATTTCCTCTCATACTTTTGCTTGAGAAACGGCAGAAGAGACTGACTTCCACCTCTGCACAACCTCCTTTCAGGTAGCTGGAGAGAGCAGTGAGATTCCTCTTCTCTAGAAAATCATATACACAAACCTAAAAGTTCAAAACTTGTTAAAATTGGGATAATGGACCAGACTCCTTCTGCTGAGATGAGCCTCATACAGCGAGGTGACCCTGAACTGCTCCGTGAAGGTTCAAAGCAGAAGGCAGCAGACCTTCAGCCTGGTCAGCCTCCTCCTTCTTGCAGTCATAAAGACCATAACAAAGGTCAAAATAGCTGATAACTCTAATATCACCAACTCTTAAAATTCATTCAGTTATGCACACAGTGAGCCAAGAATCCTGTGTTTAAAGAAATCACCATTCATGTTTTGTTCCGTCCTAAATGTTTGTTCCAAAGAGGTTTTCAGACCGTTTCTAAAAAGACCAAAAAAGGAATTTATTTTTTTTTTTACTTGAAAGCAGTGTGGATTCAAAGGGTATGTGAGGTATCTTATTAGCTTTGAGTTTATTCTCAATTCAGTCACAGGAAATATCCATTTTCCTGAAGAAGCAGCAGTTGTCATATTTTGTTGCTGTAGTGTGTGTAATATCAATCTCATGTTTATTTATGCATGTAAAGATTTTATTATTTACATTTAAATATTTATAACATTTCTGCATAAGCAGCCAAAAAAGTTCATCTCTGCCCTTTAGGAACTAAGCAATTTCATTTTACTAGGTAGACTTTTTTCTATATAAATAATTGACACATTGATTTCTCCCTCTGTCTTGATGCTATTTATACTCTTTCTTAAATGCAAGAGGGTTATAGAATTAACAGACTGACTGGTCTGTTTTTATTGCCTATCAAATCCAAACAGACTAATATATCACATGAAGGATCTGGAATAGGGAGTGGTGATAAAACACTAAAAAATAGGAATGAATTCATTAGAATTCAGTTTTGGAAGTCTATGCTAATTACATTGCTACATTGAAAAAGTGTTTGTTTCTTCCTGGAAATAACTTTATGTAATTTTTTTTTTTTTTCCCTGAGATTAGCAGTACTGTCTGGCTGCATAGCAATAGATATAATTGTGGTCTTTCTTTCAGTAGTACAATCTTAATATGATTTTTATAAAAATCAAGATATTTTAATAGAATTCAATGAAGCCATGATGGTTTTATGGGATGGTTATATGGTTATATGTACTCAGAACAGGATTTCCACTGTCCAGTGGACCCGTTGCATTTCGTTCCAAGGGTGAGAAGAGCACCTTGTTCATTCTTCCCTTCCTCCTTCACTACCTCCTCTGGACAAGTTAAAACTGGTTTCAAAATTTTAAAGCCTTCATGACTTCTGCTGAAAAAAAACCCCTCTCACTGCTGTCATAACAGTGAGAGAAACAAAATCAGTACCCAGTGAGAATTTCAAAAATAGGAGGGGAAACCAGATGCACCATTTGTGAAAAAATAATACAAGAGGTAAAAATTTAACACTATTTAACTCACTCATATTTATACTCATATTTAACTCATTTAACACTATCACAACACAATGATGCAATGGCCAACGCAGTTTATTTTTTCCTTTTTTTAAAAAAAATTCAATTAAGTCAGTGCAATCCCAGTTAAGGAGAAAGTAAATCAATTTTCAAGAGTTAAGTTCTGCCACCAATCAGAGCCAACTAAATGGAATTATAGGTATGTCAGGCATTTTCACCAGTTGCATCATTGTGCAAGGCTGTGGTCAAAGACACAGAAAGAGAAAATCTCATCTCCATCCATTGTCTTTACAACCCAAGCAGTCAATGCAGTGGAAAAAGCCCCCCAAAAACCCAAAAAAAACCCCACCAGGAAAATTAAGTGATTTATCCAAGGTGTCAGGAAAATTGGAAATCCAAGTATAATGTCCAGGCTCTGTGCTCTAAACCAATTAGCTATTCTCAAATCTATCCTGTTTCACAAAAAGAAAACACAAGGCTCCTTCTTTTAATTGTTGTTCATGGTTTGTCTTTCTTTGGCAGCTCCTCATACTTTTTCCTATTGTGTATTTTTCCCACACAAAAGTAAACTGAGAGATTGTTCTTTTACTTCTGAGCAGCCCTCAGAATCACACCCAACTCACCACATAATTTGTTACATAAATTTCCTTTACAGGTGTTCAGGAACCAGAGCCTGGGGATAAATTTCCATCGTTTGTCCTGGATCTATTAAAACAATCTCACACTATTTGAGTTTGCTATTTTAATTTTTAGGGTTTCATTCTGTTTCCTTTTCAGATTTGGGGATGAATGTTCTTTCTTTGCTTAATTGCAAAAGCCCAAGTTTATATGGAATATGGAAATCTGCTCCAATGTGAGTGTCACCATCTTTGCAACCTGCTCAAATAACCCAAGGAAAAAGAAGGTAGAGAGAGCAAGAAAGGGTAAAGGAAAAGTCAAAGCTATTAATTTAAACTGTACCTCAGGAAAAAAAAAAAATCATATTGAAACATCTTCATTGAGGTTGAAAGTCAGGCATGAAAACTCAATAATTTTTGCCAAAATGTTTCAATTGCTTTTTTCTAGATCCTGACTCACAAAAAGACATAAATTTATAACTTTAATTTTGAAATTCAGAGTCAACTCCATCCATTACTATTGGGATTTATCTTATGGACTTTAAGCAAAGTTAGACACTTTCATGCAGACTCCTTTTACACAAAAGGGAGAGCAAGAGGTGTTTTCAGAGAGCTGCTCATCTCCTCCTGAGATCTAAAAGTTAGGAAATGAGTCTGACTTGGTAGGAGTGCATTTTTTTGTATTGACTGTTAAAGGAAGTTACTGCACCACTCAGTTCTGGATGCAGAGCTTCCAGAGCTCAGATGCCAGGTGAGATAAATATTGTTTCCTGTGACTTGCCTGTATTACAAGTATTGCACAAAATGAGGGGATGGTTTCTCCTGAATGTGGAGAAGACGTATTTTTTACAGATCACTGATAGCTCCAGGTGCTTCCTGGAGTTTCTGTGCTTTCTGGGTTTCAGAGGCTTCTCCTGATATTGCTTTTTCAGGCTGTTTCTTTTAATTTTGACTCTAGTATAAGGTTCAAATACATACATTAATAAGAATATAAACTTCTACAAAAATATCTGGAAGTTCTAGAAGTATGGCTATAGAATATCTGGAAGTTCTAGAAGTATGGCTATACCTAGAGGAGCTGTGGCTGCCCCATCCCTGGAAATGTCTGGATGGCCTTGGAGTAGCCTGGTCTGGTGGAAGGTGTCCCTGCCTATCCCAGGGGGTTGGAACAAGTTGATCTTTAATGTCCCTTCCAAGCAAAGACATTCTGTGATTCTGATTGCCAGCATCATCACAAGATCTCTCCCCTGTAGAACAAATTTCACCTACCAAAATACATCTTTTGGTGGAGGGTGAGGGATTGCATGGATTCAAATTTTCAACATTAAAAATAGTGCAAAAAGGGAAGGTTTGGAAATACCAGGGACAGATTATTTTTAGGAATTTAAGTAGTTTAAGCCCATTGGAAAAAAACCTAAAGTTNCCCAGGGGATTGGAACAAGTTGATCTTTAATGTCCCTTCCAAGCAAAGACATTCTGTGATTCTGATTGCCAGCATCATCACAAGATCTCTCCATTGTAGAACAAATTTCACCTACCAAAATACATCTTTTGGTGGAGGGTGAGGGATTGCATGGATTCAAATTTTCAACATTAAAAATAGTGCAAAAAGGGAAGGTTTGGAAATACCAGGGACAGATTATTTTTAGGAATTTAAGTAGTTTAAGCCCATTGGAAAAAAACCTAAAGTTTAAATGCTTTCTTTAAAAACAAACTATTCTGTAGATCACAGGATCTTAGAATCTTTGAGGTTGGAAAAGACCTCTGAGGCCATTGAGTCCAAGCATTCCTGAAACTGATGCCAACATCCAGAATGCTGGTAGCCACAAGGAAACGTCCTCACAAAGAAGGTTCACCTGCAAGAACTGAGGGACTGATATTGGAAGTGGCTTGCATGAAAACTGTCACTAGGACCTGTATATAAAGAGAAAAATCCTTCATAACTTAATAAATAGCTTAGTTTCTTTTTAATCTTTTTTTATCTCTTACTACTGCTCTGCTACTGCTTTTGGTCTATATAATCAGCTAATGAGATTCCCACTTCTTCAGGCAATGAGGCAAGATGTGCTCAAAGAAAAGTTGTGCCCAGATTCATTGCAATGCATTCATACACCATTAAGAAATATTTTACAGAGCAGCACATTTAAACAAATATTAAATTCACACAATTGTTAATCGGTGTGCCATCTGGAAACATTTGAAAGTTTAGACTCTTAATTGCCTGAATCTCATAAATGTTCAAAATTGTTGCACACTACAGGCTATATTGCATTTAGGACTTTTTTTTTACTGTATAAATACATGTAATTAAAACGTGAGACAGGGACACTTTCCAGCAGCTGTTGTGAGAGCTGTAACCATCTTCCCTATTAATCTTCAGGGATTTGAAATATGTGTTGCTGAGCACCAGGGTCAATGACATGCCGCTACATTTGAATCCCACCATTTGACAAAGCATTGCATTCTGTTTCTAAATTCTTTCATGAGACTGACAGCTACATCCATTTCTTCCCGAGGCCACTCTTTAAATTCCTTTGTACTTGTAGAAGCAAGTTTGCTGGCTCAAGAATTTTGTCTTAACTCTGCCTCTAAGACTTGTCGATGGCAAATTAGGACAAGAAATTCTAATTTATGTTTCAAAGGCACCTATGGTAGTAAGAGAAACTATTTTTATTTACAATTTTTTTCCTCAAAAGTGTCAAATCAAAGACTCTATAATTGCTATATATTTTCAGGAGATGTCATCTTATATTGACTTCAGGGGGCAAGTGGTGGATAGGGTTAATCTGAGAAAAGTCAGTGAAATGCACAAAGGATTTCTGTTCATGGCAAATGTTACTTGGAGAATTAACTGCCTCAGTAAGAAAACAGAAATATTTGGGCTATCAGCTGCTCTCCTCCAAGGTGCTCAAGCACAGACATAGGAGATACTGCAGAGGGAGGGCAACTTCTTCTTGTCCAAAGGTCAGTGGAAGAGCTGCTTTTGTCCTATGCCCTGGATGGTTTTGAGCAAGTCAGTGAAAAGGAATTCAATGATGGAGCATCTACTGGTTTTCAGTTCAACAGTCTGACATGAGCTTTAACAACATGGCTCTCTTGCTTTCTCACTAAATTCTCCAAGTGCTTCTTTTTTCCTATATCTTCTTGTTCTCCACCACAAATCACAGATGTTCTTTGACTTTATCCCTACCAGTTCTCAAGTTATGGCCATCAACTACTGACACCTTTTACAGCCAACAAAACAGCTGGAAACATATGTGGTATAGACACCATTGTCTTGTTTCCAGATACTAAAGCATATTTTATTAAAGTGGGGCTCCTTTTCTGACAAAATTTACAGATATTAAATTACTGTGATTATTACCCTAGGGAAGATATGTAGTTAGGAAGACAAAGAAGTGACTCATGATAGGCCTTGTTGGTGTATTTGGAAGAGATCTTTGATGCACCCCTGTCCAGGGCCAGGAGTTGTACTTCCATGATCCTTATGGATATTCTATGGATATTCTCTGAATATAAGTCAGGATATTCTATGATACTGTGATTCTGATTTGGTATCTGATGGGAAGGATTCCCTCTCCAAACATCAAGTAGTAAATTTTGGTAGAGTTGGTAGAGTAAATTTAGGTGTAGAATTGCCAGAGGATACAAGAAATAATGACTGGATTCCCTTGCTCCTAATCTCATTTCTAAGAGGATCTCCATCAGAGGAAAGGAAAAACATGTTTGGACACAAGAATCCCTACATGTTGGGGAGGTACACAACTAGCAAAACATTACTATGATATGAGAAAGGTATAATTTGCCCTCTCCCTTTTAGAAAAGAATTAGTATGAAATAATTCTTCCTTTTATTTTTTGTTTTCCTTACCCTTCCACCCACCTCGAGTTTATATCCCTGGTACAAGAAAAAAAAATGTAAACTGGACCAAGATTTCTCTTGCTGTCTACATTTAATTTCTAAAATATCTTTTCCTATTATTTTTCAGTGGTAGGCTCCTGTGGGATCAGACAGCTCCAGGAAAAAGCCCTTTGTCCAATGAGCACAAGGAGAACACAGTCAGATGGGGCAATGGTGGACTTGCAAAATCAACTGTTTGTTCTGCCCTTTTGTCCTGACAACTCTGATAAGACAACTCCTCTTAATCTCTTTTATGCCCTCCTGCAGGTGTGAGGGATGGAGCAATGACCTCTATTTCAAGAAAA
This sequence comes from Pycnonotus jocosus, assembly GCA_013400435.1. Taxonomy (NCBI): domain Eukaryota; kingdom Metazoa; phylum Chordata; class Aves; order Passeriformes; family Pycnonotidae; genus Pycnonotus; species Pycnonotus jocosus. Next base: position 8,321 of record VWYP01014857.1, on the reverse strand, counting down.
AGAGAAAGCAAATGCTGCTTTTTCAGATTATGATCCCACAGAACTACCATAAACTGAGAGCTTCAGCATATCTTCTTTATTATCACAACCTTATTTTTTTCCTTGAGCTTATCTGCTCTTGAAAGAACAAGTATTTTCTTAAGGAGAGAGAAATTTAGGCATAGAAGGGTGCCTGTACCAGTTTTTATACAGACATCATTTGAAACATGCAGAAGAAGGAAAACTAGAGCCTTAAATCTGTATTTTTGTAACACAGCTGACAGAGCATAATGCAAGTAGGGCTTCCATACCTTTGGGTTATGAAATGAGAGACACAGGGCCTGAGTTATTCGTGTTAAAGAAAAAGAAAAGTGCTGGTTTAGCAGATATGAAAAATTCCCACCAATTGACTCAAGCAGTCTTTCTATGAGTACAAAACCAGATCCACAAATACAGGATAAAGGAACAGATAATTTTAAATAGATGGTGTGTGGGGGGGAAACTGCTCTTTAGATACAGTTATATCTCAGTTATAAAACTGTGTAGAGCACTGGCATTCAGAATTCCCAAGTTTCTCTTCCAAGGCATCAACCTAAGATCTGATTTCTTTGTAATTAATATCAGAGACCTGGTTTTGTCATTTCTTTTCTGAATTTGGAAAGATTCCTGTGTCCCAAATTCAAGGTCTGACCTATAGTCCAGTGTACTTTCTTTCTGCTGCTCTAACTTTTGAAAGAAAGGGTGACTTCATCTCTCTTATCTTGGGTTGGAGTAAAAAAAATGTTTCTTTTTACCAATCTCTACTGCTGTTTTCCTATGTGACACTGACAATCATTCCACTTTTTTTTTTTCAGTATTATTCTCTTTTAATCTTACAATTCTAATCTAAAGTTATTAATTTCTTTGGTCAGTTTCAAGTCTTATCACTTTGGTGCTTTTACTTGTCAGTAAAACAAAGGAAGACAAATAATTCTACAGAAATCAAAGAATCATACAATATCATGAGATGGAAAGAGCACACTAGAAAGTCCAACTCCTGTTCTGACAAAGGAAGACACAGAATAAATCAATGAGGCATGAGAAAACTGCCTCAAAAGAATGCAACAAAATCACTTATTTTTAATCAGCAGGACGAGTGAAACTGGGGTAGAAATGAGTTCGTGTTTTCAGCTGGTTCTTCTCATGTCCAAGAAGGTGCAAGCTCCAATTCCAGCTTGTGAATAGTTGTAAAATTCAGAGATTCTCTTTATTCCAATCCTGTATCAATAATGACTCAGATTACATCGAGTCTACTCTACCGACAGGTCACGCAATTTCACAAAACTCCAAGTCTGTCACATCCTTGCAATCTGTACCCCATCTGTCAAATTTTGGCTGAGATTGGCTGACAGATGTTTTGCAATGCTGCTGCTTCTCTCCAGTTCCACCACATTCCTTCCCCAACATACCTTTGACACACACTATGATATGCAGAAAAGATAGCAAAGTTGTTAAATTCCTCTTCATGCCTATAATAAATCCAGATCAACATCTGGAGCAACCTGGTCTTGTGGAAGGTGTCCCTGCCCATCTTAGTGGTGTTAGGAGATGATCTTTAAAGTCTCAAACCATGCTGGGATTCTGTGATTGTCTGATTGGACAAGCTTGATGTGATTGGCCTGATATTCACTATTTATCCTCTTTTTTCTTACTGCTTCTGTTAGCATTTTTCTTTTTTATAATAGAAGAAATACATTGACTACCAACCCACCTCCCCTAAAACATTCTCACACACAACCAACAAAATTTCTGGGTTTAAGCAACGCAAGGACAAGTTAAACCTTTCTTCTTTAGTAATCAGGCTGAAGAAAGGGTTAAAGATATTTTCTGCACCTGGAAATTTTTTTCAGCAGTAGCAGAGCTGAGCAGTCAGACAGCAGCCTTTGATCTTTCCATGCTGTGTCACAGCTTGTGCACAAAGGTATTTCACGTGTGGTTTGGGAGCCTTTGCCATCGGACTGGGGCAGATGGGGAGTGCCATGACAAAGAGCACTCAGGAAAGACACGTTCTGAGGCCATGTTTCCTGACACAAAGCTGTCAATATCCCTTTTCATTCCATAACACCATCACAGCTGGATGGTGACACGGCTGGAGGCAACCCTTGAAAAGTCCATCTCGCAAGGTCCTCCCTGCCTAAGGTGTGGATGGACATAGAGGTGGAATTACATTTCACAGTGGCATCAAGACAGATCCCTGTAGATCTGAATCTCCTCCCTGTTACAGGAATTGAGGCCCAGATTTTTGCTGTATGACCTAAGGTGCCTGAGCTAGTGTACAACTATTATCCAGCAGGGGAGGAAAGAAGGAAAGAAGAGGAAAGAAGAGGAAAGGAAAGGAAAGNGAGAAGAGAAGAGAAGAGAAGAGAAGAGAAGAGAAGAGAAGAGAAGAGAAGAGAAGAGAAGAGAAGAGAAGAGATCTCAGGAGGCTCAGCCAACCTACCTAACATCTAAGCCATCCCATGAATACACTTAATCATCTCTTTCTATTGACTCCAGAAGCCGTCCTTGTTGCCACAGAGATCTTGAATGAGTGCTTCAAGTTGAGTGAGATGAATACAGACCTGTTCACTCAAACCATGGTTGGAAAACAACCAGCACAATAACATCTTGCAAAGCAAGGTGTTACTTCAGTGCTCACCAAGCTAAATCTAAGTGACTTCTGATTTTAATATGCTTTCCATAAAATTATATGACTTGACCAGATTCACACTTTCAGAGTATTTGTTTGCCCTTACATGCAATGCAGGTGATCTGCTTTTCTTTTATGACAGGAATGAAGTATAAACAATGGTTGTTGAACAGAGTTTATTAAGACACATTTTATACAAGACCTATTTTTGCTACATGTTGTGAGAGACCACATGATCACAATGCTTTACTTCAAGGTGTTTTTTAGACTGTATTAGACTGATAAAGCAAGAAATTACAGTGGAAATCAAATTCAATGTTGAATCTCCCCCACCATTTTATCTGTAAGAGTGGAATGATTAGGAAGTTAAGCTGAACAGAACTGAATGAAATCCTCTACTTTATTCCCTAACAGGAGACCAAGATGCAAGATTAGCTAAATCTAAACCCATTTGAAAGCTACTTATCTAATCTGCATTCAAAAACCACCAGTGATGGATATTCTACTTGTTCTCCTAGTTCTCAGAAAATATAATTCAGTATTTCACTTCCTATCACATTCCTTCTAGCTGTTAGAAATATGCCATGTGAATATTTAAGGAAAACTAAACAAGGAAATAGAAAAACACAAGTTAATCAGGATTATTTTTGTAATGCGTTTCCTCCAATAGCCTTGAACTGGAAACACATGACATGGTTGCTTTTATATACTGTACTGGGTGGAGAGGACAGAAGAAGAAAAACTGGGCCAAGGACAGCTTTTAGCAACATAAAAATAGCCCAACTTTTAAATTTAATAGGTTGGATTCTTCATAGATTAGAAGCAAGTGCAAAGGAACTCTGAAAAAAAAACCAAAGCCCCACAACCCTGTGACTCTCTCCTTTCTTCCCCTGCAGGGCTGAGGGATAATTGATTGTAAAGATTTTGGCATGTTTAGGACTGTTTCAGGACTCAATTTTGCTTTCCAAGGGCTTGCACAGAGGAGGAAATCCACATACAAAAGGGAGAAGAGATTTTTATATGGGTAGATTATTTTTTAATAAGTAATAAATAGTAAGAAGTAGTACAGGAATTTGGAGACCTGGAATAAATCCATGAAGGCAGAGAAGAGGAAAGCTTTATAGGGCTGGGAAGAAAGAAGTGGTGATAGGTACAGGAATGGGGATAACAAGTTTTTACTTATACTGTTTTATCACTATCTAAACACCCCCCATATTTATACCCATTAGTATATGTGGCCTGACACACAATAATGTAGATTCACAGAAAATGAAGGATGGGCACAGATATCAGCATGTGTGTATGTCTATAAACACATGAGTTCATATTAATATATAGATAAAACATATACTAACATATGTTATTACATTACTATAATATAATGTCCTCCCCAGCACAGGAAGAACATGGACTAATATATTGGAGAGAGTCCAGAGGAAGCCACAAAGCTGGTTAGAGGGGTAGAAAACCTTTGTTTTGAGGAAAGGCAGAAAGAATTGGGATTGTTCAGCCTGGAGAAGAGAACATTTTGGTCTGACCCAATTATGGCCTTCTAGTACCTGAAGGGAGCCTGCAGGAAAGGTGGAGAGAGATTATTCACAAGGGACTGGAGTGACAGGACAAGGGGATATGGCTTCACCCTGAGAGAGAGTGGATTTAGATTGATTATTAAGAAAAAAATGCATGGCTGTGAGGGTGGGGATGCCCTGGCACAGGTTGCCCAGAGAAGCTGTGGCTGTCCCATCCCTCAAAACCTTCAAGGCCAGGTTGGATGGGGCTCTGTGACAATGGAAAACGCCCCTGCCCATGGGGGGAATGGAATGAGATGATCTTTCAAGTCCCTTCCAACCCAAACCATTCTATGATTCTAATATGACATCGTGGGTTTATTTCTTCCCTTTCAGGCTTCACATAATTAATAAGTACTGAAATACTCAACATATATGTTTGTAGGGCAGAAGCTCAATGGAACAGAGATATAGAGTATGGTTTAAACAGCTCTCTGGTTGTTCTCGTGCCACAGGGTTAGAGGTTTTTAATGAACTCAGTTTCCTTCATCTTCTCTCTTGGCTTTGGTCTGATTGAAATCCATGAACATTGTTGCTCTCCTTAGATCTGGGTAGTTTGAGTCTTGTCAAAGAAGCAGAAGTAATTTCACCATAAATGATCCTTGCCATCAAGACCCCTTGCCAAAGAATAATGGATATAAACTGGTCAATATACCCAAATTCTCATCATACAAATCAGATACAATTGTAGGTGAAACAAGACCTTCTCCCAGATTTTTCACAGCCACTGTTGCTTCCATTTTTAAGGAAACTATAGCAGGAATCCCGACAGCCATTTATTTTTTGCTTTCCTTTCAGACCTTTCACAGTTAATAAACACTTAGCGTTTTCAAAATTAATTGCAGCACGATTTTCTGCACTATTTAGAGAGCCTTGAAAAAAGGAGTTGTCAAACAGACCCAATATGTCTCTGACTCGACAACCATATGACTTAGCCTTGTGTTTTAGCCATACGGATGAGGAAGGCAACTGTGATTACTCCTCGTGGAAGGGGGGGTGTGAGACAAGATTGCTAATGTCAGCCTGGCTTGTCAAGTGTAACCAAGACTGTGGAATTGCTGAGCTGAGTACCCAAGAGTGTGTCAAGGCTGGATAACTTCCATAAAATAGGACAGGCCATCACGTGGTGCTCTGAGCCAGCTACAGAGCCTGTGTGCCTGCAGCAGATGTGCCCTGTTAAAGATAGTACCCAAAAATGGTCAGGTGCCAGCATGACAAGTTTGTGAGCAGATCATCCCAGCAGGAGCCAATTTCAGTGAAACAAGCTGGCAGGGCAGAACACTTGTCATGGATGCAAATGCCAGATTTGGCATCTGCAGGTTTGTGGCACGGGGGAGAGGAGGGTAAGATCCAAGTTTCCACCACCAACTGGTGCCAGGGCTTCAAAGAAGAAATCTCTCAGATGTTTGGTCTGTGAAAAACATTGACTTGATTGCCTAAATCTCATTTAAATAAAAGCAAGAAGGAAAAACATCAACACCAAACAAAATCCCAACCAGTGGTTAGTTTAAAAGGTGATCTCCTTTACACAGTTGTCAAAAAAAAACCAAAACAACTTAGGGTCCTGGTTTCTCTAAAGCCAAATTCTCACTGTGGCATCTCATCATGGTTCATACTTGTACAAAACTGTTCACAGCCCAGACACTCCTGGAAAAAGAATTTTTATAGTGTGAGGGTCCACAATGGTCAGTTCTTTGTAGTCTTTTCACTCTGTTAAAGATAACTGAAATTTGTTCCAATAAACAGAGAAATCCATGGCTACTGAGCTTGTTTGTCATCAAGACTCTTCCATGGGAGTGTGAACTATGAAGTCTGACAATTGTGACAGAGAATTATGGGCAAATTTGTGTTGAGAACTTTCTGATTTGCCCAATGCAGGTGTTGTGTGGGAACAGAAAGCACAGTGGAATGTGCTTCAGGGCACAAGGAAATTGCTTAAGGAGGAATTTTCAGGATTGTCTCCTCCCTTCTAGTTTTTAAAATATCTGGACAGTAAAATATAAAACTCGTACTCTGTGCATTCTACAGTTGTGGCTGTCCCATCCCTGGAAGTTCTCAAGGCCAGGTTGGACAGGGCTTGGAGCAACCTGAGACAGTGGAAGGTGTCCCTGCCCATGGCAGGGGGATGGAAGGAGATGGGCTTTAAGGTCCTTTCCAGTCCAAACCATTCTGGAATTCTATGATTCTATGGCTGGAGAAAACTTGCACCTTGCACCCAGACAGAGCATCTGTCTCAAAGACTGCTGGGATGACCAATGGTTCCTATCAATAAAAAGATGTTTTCAGAGTCACTCCAGGGACAGATGGTTTGGAGTTTCACTTAGAGTTTCATGGATGGTGAGTGCAAACAACTTGCAGAAGAAGCTTGCCAATATTACAAAAGCAATGCCAAACCAGATGTTTTTTCCATTGCCTGGAACCAGGAAATTCTAGTTTTCCTAATTTCAGGACAATGACTTGTGGCCTAATTTCCAGGACAATATATCCATTTATTACAGTCAGTTTGTTTTCAAGGCAGCAGACACTGACAGCTTTTTCTAGTATCTCAAATGGAAAAACAATGTTCATTGGAGACTTCCTTTCCCAGGAATCAGATTGACCAGGATTGAGTTGGTAAGGAGTTGAGTCTTCTACACAGGGAATTCCAGATCTGTTTTGCCAGTTGTTATGTTTATCCTATAGTTTGAATCTATTCTGGAGAACAAAAATCACTGAAATCACTGGCATAAAAAATAGGTCACGCATGAATTTGAAACTCAGATGAGAAAAAAAGAGAAAAGGAGATTATCTGGAGTTATACTGACTGAATTTATCTTTAACCACACAGTTTTGAGTATAAGCTGAGAACTTGGGAAATATTTTGGCAGATATGGCACAGGAATTACAGCTGGTTTAGAAGAGCTTTGCCTGCAAGGGTGGGAGGCCCTGGCACAGGGTGCCTGGAGAAGCTGTGACTGTCCCATCACTGGAAGTGTCCAAGGCCACATTCAATGGGGCTTGGACCAACCTGGGCTAGAGGAATGTGTCCCTGTCCACGTCAGGGAGTTGGAATGAGATGAACTTTAAGCTCCCTTACAACCTACACTATTCTAGAGTTGGGAGATGGGGCAGCCACAGCCACTCTGAGCAACACGTGAAGAGAAGAGGGAAGAGAAAGAATGAAATGTGTGAAATTGCCTCCCAGTCCTGACCTGGAGGGACTCTCCATAGACTGCAAAAGTCCACACACAAAATGTTCATCCATCTTCCCTGTGCCCTCTGTGAGCACTGTCACCACGAGTGCCAGTCTGCACCAGCTGAGTGATCTGCCTTTATCTGCCTGCAGCTGAGTCTAACATGACATTTGGTGGAGCCTAGAACAGCAAATATACATCTGGTGAAAACTGTTCATCTTCTTACCCATCCCTGGAAGTGTCCTCAGGGCCAGGTTGGACAGGACTTGGAGCAACCTGATCTCTGGAAAGTGTCTCTGCCCATGGCAGGAGATTGGAATGAGATGAGTTTTCACATCCCTTCCAACCTAAACCATTTTCTGATTCTGTGATTTTAAGTTTTGAATTGTGGTTTCATCTGCCTTTATCATAATTAAAACAGTATTACTGTACTGACAAACTTTATTACAAGAGACAGATCCTGTATTAAGAAAAACTTCTTTAACTGATATAGATTGAATAATTCTATCTCCACAAGGAGTAGATAAAAATCATGTGTTAAAGGATTTTTTTAATTCTATTTTGTTTCAACACTATCCACAAATTTTCCTGCTACAGCCCTTTTAGTTACTTTTTAGCCTGTCATGTTAAACAGCATGGTTACAGTGGAAAAATTTCTTAAAGCAAAGCCAATTTGCCCAGGGAACTTACAGAGGATCTCTCCTTAGAGATATAAAAATCTATCTACACATGGTCATTGGCAACTGGCTCTGAGTGGCTTTACTTGAGCAAGAGGCTTAGAGCAGATTATCTCTTGAGGTGACTTCCAGCCTGTGATTCTGTGAAATTTCAGTTGATTTCACTATGTTTTACACAAGAATAATTCATGACACAGTTCTTTGATACCATTTTAAAAAAAGGAATTTAAAAACATCATCATCATCATCGTAATAA